>OU342744.1:278147401-278431052 GCA_910589775.1 Avena eriantha | reverse complement strand
CAGCGGCGGAAGGCCCACGTGTCAGCGATGCGGAAGACAGGGCTGACAGTTGGGGCTGCAGCTGGACCGCGGTTGTGTCTGAGAAAACGGAGGGGTTTTCTGCTAACTACCAGGGCGACTGACTGTGGGGTCGTTGGAGCGCGGGTTGCGGAATCCAAAAAGTGGGGGGCTTTTCCGCAAAACGACCACGCGCCCGTACTGTTTTTCTTCTCCCACGTCTGGCGAGGGGAATCGGCGCGCGGCGCGAGCGGGGATCGATCCTGGGACGCGGCGTGCGCGAGGAGGGTGCCAAACGATGCGGTTGCTAGGGGAGCTGTCTGTGAGGAGGGCGCGGCTAGTTAGGGCTGCTGCGGCGCGGAAACCTGCAGACTACGGCGAACTCTGGCGCACTGAGAGCGTTCGACCAAACGCACGGCGAGTCTAGAGCGGTACGGCGAGCGGAGGTTGTCAGAGAGGAAGGGATGCTCACCGCGGGTCGCCTGGTGGGCTTGGATCGGCGCGAGGAGCGGCGGATCGGCGAGGTCGCTGGCGTCCCGTCGGCTAGGGTTTCGCGTCGGGCGTCGACGTACTGGCGCGCGGGGAGCTTCTCGTCCACGACGGCGTGTACTGGGCGACGCAGGGGGATGTCCTCGATCTGCCAGGCCACTTCCACTCCACACAAGCTTGACGGCGGAACGAGGAGATGCGGCGGTAGACGGCGGTGACTGGCGGCAGATGGGGACGACGGTGGAGAAGAAGGGGAAGGAGGGGGCGCTCTGGGGCGGATCTGGGCGAGCCCTGAGAGCCGTGGGAGGAAGGAAAGGCAGGGAGAGAGGAGGAGAGCAGCTGGGCACGGCAGGGATAAGGTGGCTCGGTGCCACTTTTTTCCATCTCCTCCTCGAGCACGTGCTCGGCCGGCTGGGGCTGGTCCAGGGCGAGCAGTGAGACTGCAGGGTGGGGCTAGCACGAGGGGGGCAGGTGGGGCTAGCTCGGTCAGAGAGAGAAGAGGAAGGGGCTCGGTGAGCTCGGGCTAGGGTTAGGGTTTGGGTTAGCTAGGTTAAGAGAGGAGGGCTAGCTAGGGTGGGGCCAGGAGAGGGTGGAGGTGGCCGGTGTGGTGCCCATGGTGGAGAAGAGAGAGTGTGAGAGAGAGAGAAGGGAAGTAGGTTAGAGTTTAGAGAAATAAGGTTAGGATATTTTAGAGAGAGAGAAAAGATAGCTAGTTAGGTTTTAATTAGATATTTAGGTTTTTTATCTTGTTTATGAAGCTAAACCAAGAAGACACCTTGGTTGGATTTTGCATGGGCTAAAGTAGAGAAGAAACTATAAAGAAAGAAAAGAATAGAATTAGGTGGAAAAGCTCTCATGTGATCATACATGTAGATAAATAGAATGAATGTGAATGGTGTGAATAAAACCAACTCAAGTGGAGCATGGTGGAGGCTAGAATGATCATGAGGTGGGGTGAAAGAATTTCAAGAAAAGGAAAAGAAAACATTATGGCTAGGCCTCATATGATTCATGCATGGAGAATAGAAATAAGAGGAAAAAGAAATGGGTGAGACTAAGATGGTGGAGTAGGGAGGTAGATGGTTTTCCCAGATAAGATTCACTCAAACCAAAGAGAAACCAATGGAAGTAAAAGGTGGTGGAGAAGCTTGCATGGCCCATGCAAAAATAATAACACCATTATTTATTTTGTGACAACAATATAATATGATGGCATTAATCTTATGCATTTCCAAGAAGTGGAATAAAACCAAGCAAAGAATTTAGAGGATTTAATCCACCCAAACTACATGAGCTAGAATTAAAATATCAAAGAAAAAGAAAGACAGCTCATTGTTAAAGGGATGGTGGAATTATAAAGTGGTGGAAGAGAAGGTTGTGGAATGGAATAAAATATGCCCCCAACTCAACTTGGGCATTTAGACAATATATCAACAACCAAATACAATATCAAGAGGCAAATACAATTTAAATGCATGTGAGAGAAGAACCAAAAGAAAAAGGAGTTTTATATGATGCTCAAATGCAAGGTGGCATGATGACATGAGCATGATATAATTATGATGCAGCAATAATATATATAAAGTAGCCAATACTTACTAGACAAGTACATTACAATTGTTAGACAATTGGGGTGCTACAACTCTCCCCCACTAAACAGGAATCTCGCCCCGAGATTCTAGGAAGAAGAAGACTCAAAGAGGGTAGGATACTTGGCACGGAGCTCATCTTCACGTTCCCAGGTTGCTTCATCAATGGAATGGTGCGACCACTGCACCTTACAGAACTTGATGGACTTGTTGCGAGTCCTTCTTCTCTGCGACTTCAAGAATTTTTGTGGGGTGTTCTTGATAAGACAAGATCTTCGTGGAGATTGATGAGTTCATGGTCCACGGTCCTGCCGGGATCCTTGAAGCACTTCTTGAGTTGAGAGATGTGAAAAACATCATGGACTTTGAGTTGTTCAGGGAGCTCAAGAGCATAAGCAACTTCTCCTCTTCTTCCACGAATTTTGAAAGGACCGATGTATCTAGGAGCCAGCTTTCCTTTGATACCAAAACGGTGTGTGCCTCTCATGGGAGTGACACGAAGGTAAAAACGAGATCACAGGGACATGCTCCATGTCCGTGTGCTTTCTGTCATAATTGCTCTTCTGGCGACTTTGAGCAATCTTCAGATTTTCAAGAATGATGTGAACTTTCTTCCTCCGCTTGAGTTACAATGTCGGGGCCAAACAATAATCTTTCACCTGCTGCGCCCGACCAACCAATCGGAGTTCTCTGCACTTGCGACCATAGAGAGCCTCAAATGGTGCCATCTTTAGACTTTTCTGGAAACTGTTGTTGTAAGAGAATCCAGCATAAGGAAGACATTCTTCCCACACTTCATGCCGAAAGAGATAACGCAAGCACGGAGCATATCTTCCAGAGAATTTGATTGATCCTTTCAACTTGTCCTTGCGACTGAGGGTGGTAAGCTGTGCTGAAGTTAACTTTGTTCCCAAAGCAGTTTGGAAACTTCCCCAGAATTTGGAAGTGAAGATGCTTCCTCCACGGTCTGAACTGATCTCAAGAGGAACTCCATACAGAGAAACATTCTGTTGATATAGAGCTACAGCCAACTGAATTGCAGAAATTGTTTCCTTGACTGAAAGAAGTGAGCTACTTTGGAAAGCCTGTCAATGACAACAAAGATTGCATTGTTGCCTTTTGCGACCTTGGAAAACCAGTGATGAAGTCCATCTCTACTTTCTCCCATTTCCATTCCGGAGGCTTCAATGGCTGTAGAAGACCGGAAGGTTTCTGATGGACAGCTTTAACTCTCCGACAGACATCACACTCCGAGACATACTTGGCACAATATCGTTTCAAACCAGGCCACCAATATTGTGTTTTCAAGTCCATGTACATCTTAGTGCTGCCAGGGTGGATAGAAAGAACAGAATCATGCGCCTCCTTGAGAACTTGCTCCCTTAAACCCGGGGAAATTCGGAACAAACATCCGGTGTTCAATAGAAAAGAGTGCCTTGGTCGTCTACGTGAAAAGACTCATACTTCGGAAGCTGAATGTTGGAGATGATCTTTTTAGTGTAAGGATCCCCAAGCTGAATGGAACGGACCTTTTCTTCCAAGAGAGGTGTTGCTAGAAGGTTCAGAAGATAACCTTGATCCACAATTTCAAGGTTGAGCTTGCGGAATTCCTCGCACAAGAGAGGTTGTTGTTCTTCCACCATGAGGTTGTTGACATAAGCTTTTCGGCTGAGAGCATCTGCCATGACATTAGCTTTGCCCGGGGTGTAGTTGATGGTCAAATCGAAGTCATTGATTGTTTCAATCCACCTCCTCTGACGAAGGTTGAGATCAGGCTGTGTGAAGATATACTTCAGACTCTTGTGATCAGAAAAGATCTCACAACGGTTGCCCAGCAAGTAATGCCTCCATACTTTCAAAGCAAAGACAACTGCTGCGAGTTCGAGGTCATGTGTAGGATAGTTGATCTCATGCGTCTTCAACTGACGAGAGGCATAAGCAACAACTTGCTTTTCTTGCATAAGGACCGCACCCAATCCTTGCAATGAAGCATCACAGAAAATCTGGAAAGGCTTTGATGTATCTGGAGGAACTAAGACTGGTGTGGAAGTGAGCTTCTCTTTGAGTGTTTCAAAGCTTGCTTGACATGCAGGAGTCCAAAGATATTTCTTGCCTTTCTTGAGGAGATCGGTAAGAGGCTTCGCAATCTTTGAGAAGTTTTGCACGAAGCGACGACAGTAACTGGCCAAACCAAGGAAACTTCTGACTTCTTTGACATTTATGGGGGGAAGCCAATCCATAATTGTCTTAATAGTTTCTGGGTTGACGGCAATGCCCTTGGCAGAGATAACGTGACCAAGGTAGGTGACTTGAGGTAGCCAAAACTCACACTTGGAGAACTTTGCATACAGGCGGTTCTCACGAAGCTTGTTTAGGACACAACGAAGGTGTTCTTCATGTTCTTCTTTTGACTTAGAATAGACTAGAATGTCATCCAGATAGACCACAACGAACTTATCAAGATACTCCATGAAAACCGAGTTCATAAGCCTCGAGAAGGTGGCAGGTGCATTGGTGAGACCGAAAGACATGACCGTGTACTCATACAGGCCATAGCGAGTGGTGAAAGCTGTTTTGGGAACATCTTCCTTGCGGATCTTGATTTGATGATAACCACTTCTCAAATCAAGTTTAGAGAATACCACAGCTCCGGCTAGCTGATCGAAGAGATCATTAATCCGCGGAAGGGGATATTTATTCTTGATTGTTTTAGCATTGAGTGCCCGATAGTCAACACAAAGTCTATCAGTCTTGTCTCGCTTCTTCACAAAGATGGTTGGACTACCCCAAGAAGAAGTACTGTGCTGAATGAAACCCAACTTCTCTTGTTCATCCAACTGACGCTTAAGTTCAGCCAACTCAGCAGGACCCATTTTATAAGGCCGCTTGGAGATAGGAGCGGTACCAGGTTCAAGTTCAATCACAAACTCAACCTCACGATCCGGAGGCATACCTGGTAACTCTTCAGGAAAGACATCTGGAAACTCACAAACTACAGGAACACTCTGAATACCCTCCATAACATCATCATTCAGAGCTGCCAAAGAATAAAGCTGAATTGCGGGAGTCAGACTTGGAGAATAGACTATATGGCCTTCAGGAATTTTCAGAGAAACCGAACGTTCAGCACAATCAATCACAGCTGCATTTGCTGTCAACCAATCCATGCCCAAGATAACATCAATATCAGAATTGCCCAGAATAATTAAGGAAGCCGGAAAAGAAGAACCACCAATCTCAATTTGATTGCCATGGCTGATCTTAGTAGATAACAATCTTGCCCCGGGAGAAAGAACCATTAACTTTTTATCCAGCTGGTCGATAACAAGCTCATGCTCATTTGCAAATTTGTGAGAAACGAAAGAATGTGAAGCACCAGAATCAAACAAAACTCGTGCAGGAACTGAGTTAACAGGGAGCATACCCATCACAACTCCAGGAGCATGCTCAGCTTGAGCGGCGTTGACACAGTTGGCACGAGCAACCGTAGATCCCGGCTTAGTGTTGATGTTGAGAGCCCGAGGTGGAGGTGCACGAATCATAGGAGCACTTGCCGCAGGTCTTGGAGGTGGTGGTGGAAGAGCTTTGTTATTCATTGGACAATTCCATTGCTGATGGCCAGTGTTTCCACAAGTATAACAAGCACCAGGTGGACGTGGAGCAATGTAGCCAGGGACTCCGCCAGGCGCTCCAGGGTAGTTGTGGTTGTAGCCCCTGGGAGCCGCAGTGAAGGAGTTTGGTGGCCTTGGTGCGTAGCTTGAAGGTCTTGGTGGAGCAGGGAGCGACGGTGGGGTGTTAGGAACCCAGACACGACGCTTAGAAGGAGCTGTCATAGCAGAAGAGCTTGCTGTATCACGGCTGTGTTTCTTTGACTCCTCAAACACTTGCCTACTTGCTTCTTCCTGCAGAGCTGTGTGTTGAAGTTCCAGGAAAGATGCTGGCCTTGCATGAGTGATTGCATATTTGATGGAAGCATTGAGGCCTTGCCGAAACCTCTTTTGCTTCTTCTTGTCATCAGAGATCTCATCGCCACCATAACGAGACAGGTTCATGAAGTTTCTGATGTAGGTGTTGACATTGTCAGTGCCCTGCTTAAGGTTGAGAAACACTTCCTTCATTCTTTCCATGACAATTTCTGATAGATATTGCTCTTTGAAAGCAGCAGTGAATCGCTCCCAAGTAGGCTGAAAACCAGAAAGATCTGCCTTGAGGTAATTTTCCCACCAGAGAGCTGCATCTCCCTTCAGAAGGTGAGTAGCACACTTGACCCATTCTTGCTCGGGAACATCCGCAGTGATGAGCAACCTTGACACTTCACGAAGCCAATCATCCGCATCAAGTGGCTGATCAGACACTTCAAATTGACGTGGGTTGAACTTGAGAAAACTCTTGATGTCTCCTCGCTTGGGAGGTGGAGGTAGCGGAGCAAACTCATTCCTCCTCACACTTTCCTCGAAGCGCTGCTGGTTTTGCTGCATAGTGCCCAAAGCATTTGCAATACTTGCCAAAGCGGCCCCAAGTTCAGGTGGTATATCCTCCTCAGAACGGCGTGGTGGTGCCATCCTGTGATTGATATAAAACACAAGTCAGTACTATAATGGAGAATGATAATAATCCAAAATAGTACCAAAATGGAATTAATCAAGATTATAGAATGCAATTCACTCAGGTGATATGAAAATATCAACAAAGTTCAAAGCACTAGAAGATATTAAGCATAACACACACGACTGAACAAGGAGTGTGGTATACAAACTAACAAAGAAAAATTTTCCGCAAATTTTGGCATTAAAATACCACTAAATGCGCAAAACCACTTAACGAATCAAGATTAGCAACTCTACTAGTTCAATATACAAAAGCAAATGACAAAAGTAGTGGTATGGTCGCGACTCCATCCCGCACTCAAATCATTACTTCGCACATGAATCAGTAAAACACATATCCCAACAACTTCTTCTTAAGGTGAACCTAAAGATTGGTAACTACGGAAAAGAACACCCCAACAAGATAACGTCGGATAACAAAGAGTAAGATAGATCGCATCGGTGTACAACGAATCAGAATAGATCGCGTCGGTTTACAAAGGACTGTCGGTAGGGAATGTACCAACAGTTGATAACCAAAAGGCAGATAGAGATAACATTTGAATGCAACAGATAGACAAGGAATTCACACACACACACACGAACACACACACAAACATAACCTATGGTACTACGGAACCCAGAACACGTGAATCCTAGTTTGAAGTTTAGAAGAGGATTGAAAACGTTACACTTCCTTACCAGAAAAAGGTGGGTGGGTGGGTAAGAAGAAAAATGGAAGCAATCTTACTCTCACGTTTGTTTTTCCCTAGTATACATAACTACCAAAATATTTGCTAGACAGACAACGACCATTTTGGCTGAGACCCTGAAGGGCGGGATGGCTCTGATACCAATTGTAACTACCTCGGTGAATTACGCTCTTAGTTAATGCCTGGATGATCGGAAGTGGTTAAAATAGTACGGTGGGGCCCAGGGCCACTCACGGTAGACCTTTCGGCCGTCCTAACCACTTTCGGTCAACGGGACAAGAACGAGCGGCGTAATCGGCAGGCGAAGGGATCAACTACATACACAAATGAGTATGTATGCAAGCCACATACAACAGTACATCAGAGCCATTCCATCTAAAAGAAATAGAAATATTGCAATGCCATACGGCAAGATCCAAATATCCTAGATAGATATAATAATTTAGAATAGCTCCTCATACAGCACACATCAGAGTATCAGGCGGAAGCGGAAAACAAGATCCGAGTACGGATAAGAAGCAAATTGGCATAAGATGCCCCTTAAATAAACACATCCCGCCCACAGATCACACGGATCCCCGTTCCCGGAATCTCTACACCGAATGATCGTTGCCAACATCATCTGACGCTTCCACCCAGTATCCATCTTGCGGGTACACCTGTTCATCTGAATCAAACAATTTATCGTGTGAGACCCTAGGGGTACTCAGCAAGTCTTTATGCCACTAAAGGGGACACAACCTGGGGTGACGCAATTGCAGCAAAAGATAATACCTAACAATTCTATAGAGACTCGCTAACCTTCCGCCTAACCAATGATAGACGGAAGTCCGTGAATTAAGATCAACAGTTATAACAGTATAGTTAACAGATCCATCCTCCTCCTCGCTTACCAACGAGGAAGCGGACGAACAACCCCCATCATCCGTTGGCAGTTTTATTATCCATTCCATGAGTATTGCGCTATTTACTAGTCAAGTACTTAGTCAAATTAAAAGCGGTACTTTAGTTATACTTGTCTATGATCGAGAAACTGTGCTCCAAGTCGTCCATAACCGCGGACACGGCTTTCAGAAAGATTTACCCTGCAGGGGTGCACGAATAGCAACACACACTCGATCAACCTCGGAAAAACCAAATTAAAACCCAACGAGGCATTCACGACAAAGCAATCACAGGATTCAGAAATATTTCAGGGGGCCACCCCATTAAGCTACCCGCAACGAAGTTGGCCGGCTCCGAGACGGACCCAAGGTTTGTGTCAATGGCTGTAAACGACTGGGAACCCGAAAATGTGACTGGGCTTGTCGATACCGCGAAAACATTCCACAATCCAAAACAGTACAGGTGCTCCACGCACAATCTTAAATAAAGCAGTAACATGGCATAAGTACAGAATAGTAATAAAGCCCCAAACTACTTGTGGCCCCAAGAAATAAGATTGAATCAAGCTCTGGCTCAGGGGGGTCCATAGGCCTCCCGGATGTGGATAGTGCGAATAGTCAAGGAACAGGAATCAAGTACTCGGGGTCCTACGGGACACAAGTGAGCAGGAAAAACCAAATAGCAGATATTGCTCACCGGTGCCTCTTTCTTTAGTTATCCCATTACTACTCAGGTTATGTTGTTTAGGTACCCTCGTTATCCATCCGACACTCACATACCCTACTCATGCTTTTCTACGACTCGCATGGCTCAAACAACTCCTGTAGTAATGGCTCATGGGACCGGAACAGGCTTAATGTGGTTTAAAAGTAAAGGCTATGCAGTACTTGGGATTCAATTTTATGCAACCGCGACTCAATGATGCAAGAATAAGATAGAGGCAATAGGTACTGTATGTATGCAAGCATGTGGTAGTGCTTGCCTGGCAGCTCAGTTGAAGCGAGAGATGGATCTGGGTAATACTCCTGTGATTCCTGATAATTCTCCTGCTGGGCGTCTATTCGAAGAAGAACCAAACAAACAAGGGCCAACATAAATAAAGTGCGCAAGCATATAAATTGAAATGCAACAAGCAACCAAGCATGCCATGATGAATGATGCACAATTTACATGGCATTGAAGTAGCATGGCAGAGGTGAGGTGTGGATACAAGAAGTAAAGCATTTTATCATTTATTTGCCCAAGTTTTATTGTCTTAAACGGTTCAGATTTTAGATGACAACATGATGCATGCTTCAATTCAGAACAAGGATTGCATAAATAGAACGGGCTCGTCGCGCTGATCGAGTTAGACATATTATTTGTCAAATTTGGAGTTATAAAACAAAAGTTATTAATTAAATAAGGAAAAGGGCATTTTATTGTAATTTTAGTCAACTCGAAATTTAAAGTGTTCAAAATATAATTTTAAGGGCATATTTGAATTCCTCTCATTTTTCTGATTCCAAAACATATATTATTTGTATTATTTGGATTTGTATTTTAAAAATTATTTGAATCTGAAAAGAATTTGAATTTAAATTAATTTGGAAAAGATTTGAATTAAAACAGACTCAGGCAGAAACTTTTTATACCCAGGCGATATCGACCCCAGACAATGACAGGTGGGGACAACGCGGACTGGGGCCGCGCGCGCGCGAGAAAACGTGTTGCACCGGGCAGAGGCTAGCCGCTGACACTGACAGGCGGGACCAGCGGCGGAAGGCCCACGTGTCAGCGATGCGGAAGACAGGGCTGACAGGTGGGGCTGCAGCTGGACCGCGGGTTGTGTCTGAGAAAACGGAGGGGTTTTCTGCTAAACTACCAGGGCGACTGACTGGTGGGGTCGTTGGAGCGCGGGTTGCGGAATCCAAAAAGGTGGGGGGCTTTTCGCAAAACGACCACGCGCCCGTACTGTTTTTCTTCTCCCACGTCTGGCGAGGGGAATCGGCGCGCGGCGCGAGCGGGGATCGATCCTGGGACGCGGGCGTGCGCGAGGAGGGTGCCAACCGATGCGGTAGTGCTAGGGGAGCTGTCTGTGAGGAGGGCGCGGGCTAGTTAGGGCTGCTGCGGCGCGGGAAGACCTGCAGACTACGGCGAACTCTGGCGCACTGAGAGCGTTCGACCAAACGCACGGCGAGTCTAGAGCGGTACGGCGAGGCGGAGGTTGTCAGAGAGGAAGGGATGCTCACCGCGGGTCGCCTGGTGGGCTTGGATCGGCGCGAGGAGCGGCGGATCGGCGAGGTCGCTGGCGTCCCGTCGGCTAGGGTTTCGCGTCGGGCGTCGACGTACTGGCGCGCGGGGGAGCTTCTCGTCCACGACGGCGTGTACTGGGCGACGCAGGGGGATGTCCTCGATCTGCCAGGCCACTTCCACGACAAGCTTGACGGCCGGAACGAGGAGATGGCGGCGGTAGACGGCGGTGACTGGCGGCAGATGGGGACGACGGTGGAGAAGAAGGGGAAGGAGGGGGCGCTCTGGGGCGGATCTGGGCGAGCCCTGAGAGCCGTGGGGAGGAAGGGAAAGGCAGGGAGAGAGGGAGGAGAGCAGCTGGGGCACGGCAGGGATAAGGTGGCTCGGTGCCACTTTTTTTCCATCTCCTCCTCGAGCACGTGCTCGGCCGGCTGGGGCTGGTCCAGGGCGAGGCAGTGAGACTGCAGGGTGGGGCTAGCACGAGGGAGGGCAGGTGGGGCTAGCTCGGTCAGAGAGAGAAGAGGGAAGGGGCTCGGGTGAGCTCGGGCTAGGGTTAGGGTTTTGGGTTAGCTAGGTTAGAGAGAGGAGGGCTAGCTAGGGTGGGGGCCAGGGAGAGGGTGGCCGGTGTGGTGCCCATGGTGGAGAGAGAGAGAGGTGTGAGAGAGAGATAAGGGAAGTAGGTTAGAGTTTAGGAGAAATAAGGTTAGGATAATTTAGAGAGAGAGAGAAGATAGCTAGGTTAGGTTTTAATTAGATATTTAGGTTTTTATCTTGTTTATGAAGCTAAACCAAGAAGACACCTTGGTTGGATTTTGCATGGGCTAAAGTAGAGAAGAAACTATAAAGAAAGAAGAAGAATAGAATTAGGTGGAAAAGCTCTCATGTGATCATACATGTAGATAAATAGAAATGAATGTGAATGGTGTGAATAAAACCAACTCAAGTGGAGCATGGTGGAGGCTAGAATGATCATGAGGTGGGGTGGAAAGAATTTCAAGAAAAAGGAAAAGAAAAACATTATGGCTAGGCCTCATATGATTCATGCATGGAGAATAGAAATAAGAGGAAAAAGAAATGGGTGAGACTAAGATGGTGGAGTAAGGGAGGTAGATGGTTTTCCCAAGATAAGATTCACTCAAACCAAAGAGAAACCAATGGAAGTAAAAGGTGGTGGAGAAGCTTGCATGGCCCATGCAAAAATAATAACACCATTATTTATTTTGTGACAACAATAATAATATGATGGCATTAATCTTATGCATTTCCAAGAAGTGGAATAAAACCAAGCAAAGAATTTAGAGGATTTAATCCACCCCAAACTACATGAGCTAGAATTAAAATATCAAAGAAAAAGAAAGACAAGCTCATTGTTAAAGGGATGGTGGAATTATAAAGTGGTGGAAGAGAAAGGTGGTGGAATGGAATAAAAGATATGCCCCCAACTCAACTTGGGCATTTAGACAATATATCAACAACCAAATACAATATCAAGAGGCAAATACAATTTATAATGCATGTGAGAGAAGAACCAAAAGAAAAAGGAGTTTTATATGATGCTCAAATGCAAGGTGGCATGATGACATGAGCATGATATAATTATGATGCAGCAATAATATATATAAAGTAGCCAATATCTTACTAGGACAAGTAGCATTACAATTGTTAGACAATTGGGGTGCTACAGCCAGGGCTTGGCCACACCACCCCAGGCGCGGGCTGGGCCTGGCCGCGCCAGGGCATGGTGTGGTGGCCCCAGGCACCCCCTCGGTCTCCCTCTTTGCCTATAAGTAGCCTTCTGACCTAAAAACTCCGGGGGGTTCGACGTTTTTCCACGAAAAGTTCCGCTGCGCCGCCGCCACCGAAGGGGAGATTCGGGGGACAGAAAGTCTCTGTTCCGGCACCCTGCCGGGACGGGGAAGTGCCCCCGGAGCCATCTCCATCGATCTCCACCATCATCTCCATCGACATCCATGTTTCCCCCATCTATGAGTGAGTAATCCCCCGCCGTAGGCTATGGGGATGGTAGGGATTGGATGAGATCGTTCATATAATGGCATCAGATTGTTAGGGCATGGTGCCTAGTATCTTTTATTAGTGCTTTATGACTTTGTTGCGACTTGTTGTGCTTAATGCTTGTCACTAGGGCACGAGTGCCATGATTTCAGATCTGAACTTATTATTGATTCATTATGATAGTATTGTTTGTGGTCTTATCTACAAGTTGTATACACACGTTGTTGTCCGGAACCTATGGCCCCAAAGTGACAGAAATCGGAATAACCGGAAGGGAAAGGCTTTGATGTGAGGATCATATGTGTTCACGGAGTATTAATGCTTTGCTCCGGTGCTCTATTAAAAGGAGCACCTTAATTGCCAGTAGTTCCCTAGAGGCCCCGCTGCAAATGGGCTGGCAGGACAAAAGATGTTGTGCAAGTTCTCATTGCGAGCACGTATGACTATATATGGAACATATGCCTAGGATTGTCTAGTACTTGGGTGCTTTATCTTATTTATCTGCAATTGCCCTATGTTCTGATTGCTATGTGAATTGTCTTGTCCATGCAACGCCCGTCCATCCATCCCTATGCCTACCGCACTCGAATCCCATTGTTTACTGCTTTTGTTACTACTGTCATTGCTTTACTACTACTGTTACTTTACTATTCCTACTACAAAACTGTTGCTACTGATAAACTGCTGTGAGCAAGATTGTTTCCAGGTGCAGCTGAATTGACAACTCAGTTGTTAAGGCTGATAAATATTCTTTGGCTCCCCTTGTGTCGAATCAATAAATTGGGTTTCACTTCCCTCGAAAATACTGCGATACACCCCCTATACTTGTGGGTCATCAAGACTATTTTCTGGCGCCGTTTCCGGGGAGCATAGCTTTATTTATCAAGTCCACTTGGATTCACTATTGTTCAAGCTAAGTTTATCTTTCTCCTTGTTTGCTTGTTTCTTTATCAAAAATACAAAAAAATTAGTTCCTACTCCAATTGTTATTTTTGTTGGTCTGTTATTGTCTTACTTTATCATGCTTGATGTCAATGGTTGGTTTCTTTGAAACTGAATCTTATTGGCAAGGTGGGTTCACGGAAGATCAAAAGGATTATTATAAGGAACACCGCTTGTCACAAAAAGGGAAACACTTATGGGAACAAATTGATAGATTGTATACCATTGCTAGAAATGTGTGCTCTACTTATAATGTTACTTATTGCTGTGATGAATCTCGTTGCAGAAAGAGGTATAAACACCTCCCTTTTCAATGTGAGTATAATGATAATGATACCATATCTTCCTATGCTAAAGGAATTTATGACTTTTATGATGCGGAACAAATTGAAGAATTTATTGCTTGGAAGGGTGCTTTTGAACTTGCTAGTTTGCTTGAAAATATTGATGATTCACCTTATAAGTATGAGGTGTATGGTATACTTAAATTTTGCTTTGATAATTACAAGGATGAAAATGGCTATATTCTTGAATATTTTAATAGATGCTTTCCACAAATGGAAGAGACTAATTCCTTGCAGGATCCTATGGAAGAAGAAATTGATGAACCCGAAATCTCATTAGATGAAAAAGAGGAGGAGAGTGATGAACAAAAGGAGGAAGAATGGATTAGCTACCCATGCCTACCTTCTAATGAGAGTAACTATTTATCCCTTACATTATTTGATTGTCCCCCTTGCTTACTAAAGGAGAATGAATGTTATGTTCCTGAGGTTTCTCTTGAAAATGTTTATAATAAAGCTCTAGTGCTTGTAGATCATGAAGAGCATGCTTTATGTGATAGTTATATTGTTGGGTTTCTTCATGAGGCTACTGAAAATTATTATGAGAGAGGAAAATATGGTTGTGGAAGTTTTCATGGTATTGAAACATCTCTCTATGTGCTGAAAGTTTTGAAGTTACTCTTGTTTTATCTTCCTATGCCTGTCACTTTGTTATTTGCTCCACACGATTCCTATGCATAGGAAGTGGGTTAGACTTAAATGTGTTTTGAATTTGCTCCTTGATGCTCTCTTTTACTTCAACTCATATTTCTTATGGGAACATCCTCTCAAACTTTTATGCCTGAAGAAGATAATATGTCTATTATTCTTGGGAGACCTTTTCTTAAATACTGCAAGAGCTGTTATTAATTATAATCAAGGGAAGGTGACCTTCAATGTTAATGACAAGGAACACATTGTCTATTTTCTCAAGAAGATTAAAAGGACTTATGGTTTTAATTCAATTGAACATGTTGAGGGCATTCAAGTTGGAGAAATATATTGTCCCATACCAAGAGAAAAATTTGAAACTATTATGATTGGGACCATTGCTATCAAGGTTGAGGTAACATAATCATTAGTGGAATACAAAGTTTTTTCTCATATGAAATTGTTTTGGTAGCAAGACCTGATCAACCTTGTTAACAAAAGGATTTCATTGAACAAAACAATGTTTTCACTATGATTATTGTTGTTTACTTCTATTCTATCCATTCTAGTTTTTGCTTATGTCTAACTTAAAGGCATTAAAGAAAAGTACTTATTGGGAGATAACCCAAAAGTTTTAGATGAGTCTTGGAAGTTATTACCTCTGTAATAATCGCTCCTTATCCTTTTTATTTGCTTTTTGTGTCAAGAGTAACCTCTAATGAGAGTGAAGTAATGATTGGAAAAGTTGCTGTCCCGAAACAGATTTCTGTGCTTCACCATAAAAATTCGTGAGAGAGATCTATATGTCGGATTGAGCTGTAATTTTTTGTGATTCTGACCCATGTTGTTATCTAACTTTCCTTAGTTCAAAACTTTTTGATTTGAGCAACAGAGAGTCTTCGAAAAAATTCGTGTTTACCTGCTGGTCTGTTCTGACACATTTCTGCCATTTTCTGCATTTGCTTCTTGTTGGTTCCTTTTTGAGTTCTTTTGGGGAATTGAGATTTTTGAGGGAAGTGCTACAGTAGCTAGTGTTCTAATGGAAGTTTATTGGTGTTAGAACTGAACCTTAAGACTTATTTATCTTGAGTGCACTAATGTTGCTAATAAAGATTGTGTGAAGTTTTGTATGAAGGAAAAATTTCAGATGTATGGAAGAAATGAGTAATGAGATGAAGGATGGACTAAAGCTCAAGCTTGGGGATGCCACGCCTGTCACCCCAACAAATATCCAAGAAGTACAAGCTTCAAAGCTTGGGTATGCCCAAGGCATCCCCTTCTTCATCAATAAAAATCTCAGGTTTATTTCAACCACTTCATTTTTATTGTTTCATGCACAATTGTGTTGTTCTTGGAGCGTCTTCTTTTTTGTTTTCGTTTTGGTTTTTAGTTTGCGTGGTTTTCTTAGTTTGCTGAATAAATTGGTTGGACCTCCTCTTTCATACATTGGTGTTCAAATGGTTTGGTTTGGTTTGGAAAAGAGTAGGAAAGCTCATGCTTAAGTGGTAAAGAGAGCTTGTTTTTGACTGTGGCCTATGCTCTATCATGCCATGCTTGATATTGTTTTGGCTTTATGCTTAGTATTCTTTGTTGTAGCATGACTTGTTATAAATAATTGAGATTGCTTAATGTGTCTTGGATGAATCTTGCGTTGTTTTAGCATATTAAAGCATAGTATAGTGGTATTCTCCTTGGATGCTTTATTTGGGTTGACTTGGCACATGCTCACACCATGTTATGACTATCTCAAGTCACCATAAGCCTTTATGATCCTTTAGTTTTCAACTTGTAGTATCACTTTATGCTTTGATCAATGATGTTTTGTCACTCTGCATGATTATGGCTATTATTGCTCTCTCATTTGTCGCTCCCTTACTATTGCTAGCCTTCACTTTCACTGAGTATGTTTTACTCAAGTTTCCAACTCTCTAAACCAAATATTGCCAAAGTGTCCACCATACCTACCCATTAGCATCATTTGCTACTTCCGTGCATATTCAATATGCTTTGTTTTCTTCCAAATAAAATGTTTGCTTGTTATGAGAAAGTTAGTTAGTAAAGCTCTCACGAACTTGATGGCACACTTTATTTTCTTGCACTTAATAAACCTGAACCATTGCGTCCTTCTTTGTTGTGCATATGTGTAGCATCCCAATTGTAATGCTACTTGGTCTAGTAATATAATGGCTACTTTCTACATATAATTGTTGCATCATAATTATATCATGCTCATGCCATCATGCCACCTTGCATTTGAGCATCATATAAGATCCTTTCTTTTGGTTCTTCTTTCATATGCATTACTATTTGTATTTGATTCTTGATAAATGCTTGGTGCCCAAATTGAGTTAGGGGCATATCTTTTATTCCACTCCACCACCTTTCTTTGTCACCACCTTATAATTCCACCACCCTAATTACCATGGGCTTTTATTTTATTTTGGCATTTACTCTAGCTCATGTGGGTTGGGATGGATTCAATCCTAATTTCTTTTGCTTGGCCTTTATTCCACCTTTTGTTAATGCATGGGAATCATGCCATGTTATGTTATTATTGTTTTCACAAAATAAAACATGGCATTTAATACTTTGCATGGGCCATGCAAACACCATCACACTTCTTTTCTTTTGGTTTGCCTTGGTTTTTGAGTGGATCCTTCCCTTGTGAGTTTGTTCTCTCTTCCTCTCACCATCTCCACCTCATCATCCTCAACATCCATGCGATGCATGATCATGTGAGATATCATCCACACCCTTTTCTCCTTTACACATGCTCATGCCACATTAAAGAAAACCCTACACCACATTTCCTCTCTTCTCAATCTCCATGCCATCACCCATACTTGTGGGATCTTAGGATCATCCTAGAGTAAACCCTAACACCTCTCTATTCTCTCTAACCCTAGATCTAATCTAAACCCTAACCCTTAACCTCACCTCACCTCCCTCCTCTCACCATGCCAAGGCTCCCCTCTCCCTGCCATGCAGGCCCCACCCCAGCTACCCTCTCTAACCTAACCAAACCCTAGACCGAGCCATCTACTCCCTCCTAACCTAGCTAACCCGAACCCTCTCTACTATCTCTCTCTCTCTCTCGTTGCTCAGCAGACCCCACACTAAGCCACCCCACAGCCACGCCGTCCCCACCTGGCAGCCCTACCGTGCCTGCCCTGGCCTTCCACGTCGAGCACATGCCCGAGAAGGACAAGGAGGGAAGGTGGCACCCGAGCCACCTTTTTATTTCTCCTCTCTACTGATTTCCCATGGCACCCTCCTCTCTCCCTCGCTTTATCCACCACCCCACGCCTTTGCCTCGCCAGATCTACCCCAGGCCTCGCCCTTCTCCTTCCACCACCGCTGCTACCTCCTCTCTCCGCCGTGCCGTTCACCGTCGGCCTCACCTTCCCCTCCTCGCTCAAGCCGGTGGCGTGGCGAACGTGGTTGTCGTGGAAGACCGTAGCCGTCTTCTGCGTCGCCCAGTACACGCCAACGAGGAGGAGGAGAACCAGGACCACCAGAACCATCGCCGTCCACCAAAACCCTAGCGCCACCGTTCGCCAGCTCCGTCGACGATCTGCTGCTCCCCACACCGATCCGCCACCGTCAAGCTCTCCGCGGTAACCCCTTCTCCCTCTCTGACACCCTCTGCCTCGTCGTAAAACCCTAGCCGCAACATGCGTTTCGCCGAGCACTCTCCGTGCGCCGTGGCCGCGAGCGTCTGCATGCCTCCGTGTCGCGTACCGTGTTAACTAGCCGCCCTTCCCCCTCCTAACAACGTTCCCCGCCTATCGCAGTGGCTGCCGCTCCCGAGCGCGAGCCCCAGGTCCCCGGTTCGAGTCCCCGCCTCGCCGCGCCGCACACCGCGCGTGTCCGTCAGATCTGGAAGAGAACGAGAGGAAGATCCACAACACGTGTTCTCCCTTTTGCGCTTACACCCCTGCGTCTTTTGCCGGCTCAACCCGCGGTCCAGCCCGACCCCACCTGTCTATGCCTGTGGGAATTTTACAAAAAGGGACTCCAGTTTTCGTAACCCTTAACCCGCGCTCTAGCATGTCCCCACCTGTCAGCCTCTGCGGGCTCAGCCGCTAGCGCGTGGACCCATAGCCGCTGGCCCCACCTGTCAATCGCAGAGGCTAGGTAAAGCCACGGTGAGAAAAACCTTTTCTGCGCGCGTGTGCCCTAGTTAGCAGCGGCCCACCCGTCAGCGACTTGGGTTGAATTCGTCTGGGTGTAAAAAATTTCCCTGTTTATCTGTTTTACCAAAACAAATTCAAAAATGTTTAAATTCAAATTCAAATCTATCTTTAAATAACTTTTAAATTATAAATCCAAATAATACAAATGATATATGTTTTTGAATCAAAAAAATGTGAGGAATTCAAATATGCCATTCAAAATATTATTTGAGCACTTTAAAATTTCGACATGATTAAAATTACAAATAAAATGCCCTTTTCTTAATAAATTAATAACTTTAATTCTACAACTCCAAATTTGACAAATAATATGTCTAAATCGATCAGCGCGACGAGCCCGTTCTATCTATGTGTTCCTTGTTCTGAATTGAAGCATGCATCATGTCATTATTAAAAATCAGAACTGTTTATGGCAATAAAACTTGGCTAAATAATTAAAAAAATGCTTACTCTTGTAACCACACCTCACCCTTGCCATGCTACTTTAATGCCATGTAAATTGTGCATCATTCATCATGGCATGCTTGTTGCTTGTCGCATTTTAATTCATATGCTTGTGCACTTTATTTATGTTGGCCCTTGTTTGTTTGGTTCTTTTTCGAATAGACGCCCAGCAGGAGAATGATCAGAAATCACAAGAGTACTACCCAGATCCGTCTCTCGCTTCAACTGAGCTGCCAGGCAAGCACTACCACATGCTTGCATACATATAGTACCTATTGCCTATCTTATTCTTGCATCATCGAGTCGCGATTGCATTAAATTGAATCCCAAGTACTGCATAGCCTTTACTTTAAAACCCCACCGAAGCTTGTTCCTCCATCCCATGAGCCATTACTATAGGAGTTGTTTGAGCCATGCGAGTCATAGAAAAACATGTGTAGGGTATGTGAGTGTCTGATGAATAATGAGATACCTAAACAACATAACCTGAGTAGTAATGGGATAACTAATGAAAGAGGCACCGGTGAGCAATATCTGCTATTTGGTTTTTCATGCTCACTTGTGTCCCGTAGGACCCCGAGTACTTGATTCCTGTTCCTTGACTATTCGCACTATCCACATCCGGGAGGCCTTATGGACCCCCCTGAGCCAGAGCTTGATTCATTCTTATTTCTTGGGGCCACAAAGTAGTTTGGGGCTTTATTACTATCCTGTACTTATGCCATGTTACTGCTTTATTAAGATTGTGCGTGGAGCACCTGTACTGTTTTGGATCGTGGAATGTTTTCGTGGTATCGACAAGCCCAGTCACACTTTCAGGTTCCCAGTCGCTTACATCCATTGACACAAACCTTGGGTCCGTCTCGGAGCCGGCCAACTTCGTTGCGGGTAGCTTAATGGGGTGGCGCCCTGCAATATTTCTGAATCCTGTGATCGCTTTGTCGTGAATGCCTCGTTGGGTTTTGAGTTGGTTTTTCCGAGGTTGATCGAGTGTGTGTTGCTATTTGTGCACCCCTGCAGGGTAAATCTTTCTGAAAGCCGTGTCCGCGGTTATGGACGACTCGGAGCACAGTTTCTCGATCATAGACAAGTCTCACTAAAGTACCGCTTTTAAATTGACAAAGTACCTGACTAGTAAGCAGTGCAATACTCATGGAATGGTTAATAAAACTGCCAACGGATGGGGGTTGTTCGTCCGCTTCCTCGTTGGTAAGCGAGGAGGAGGATGAATCTGTTAATTATACTGTTGTTCTTATTTCACGGACATCCGTCTCTCATTGGTTAGGCGGATGGTTAGCAAGTATCTATAGACTTGATAGTTATTATCTTTTGCTGCAATGGCGTCACCCCAGGTTGTGTCCCCTTTAGTGGCATAAAGACTTGCTGAGTACCCCTAGGGTCTCACACGATAAATTGTTTGATTCAGATGAACAGGTGTACTCACAAGATGGATACTGGGTGGAGGAGACGGATGATGTTGGCAACGATCACTCGGTGTAGAGATTCCGGGAACGGGGATCCGTGAGATTTGTGGGCGGGATGTGTTTATTATGTGGCATCTTATGCCGATTTGCTTCTTATCCGTACTCGGATCTTGTTTCCGCTTCCGCCTGATACTCTGATGTTTGATGTATGAGGAGCTATCCTAAAATATTATCTCTATCTAGGATATTTGAATCTTGTCGTATGGCGTTGCAATATTTCTATTTCTTTTAGATGGAATGGCTCTGAGGACTGTTGTATGTGGCTTGCATACATACTCACTTGTGTATGTAGTTGATCCCTTCGCCTGCCGATTACGCCGCTCGTTCTTGTCCCGATGTTCTGAAAGTGGTTAGGACGGCCGAAAGGTCTACCGTGACTGTGAAGGAAATATGGCCTAGAGGCAATCATAGAGATGATTGTATTTCATGTGTATCCATGAGTTATTATAATGTTCCTTGAATATCCATATACCAGGCAACTTGTATTGATTGGCAATTATGTGAATTGTTTGTGAAACTCTTTACTTGTATGGTTATCTAATAATTGTCCCTAGTCGGAGTTCATGCGAGGACACACGTGAATATTAGACTAGCACATCGATTGGTTAATGACTATGTTTCGCAAGTCATTGACATAGAGATGTCAAACCAATGATGTGGACACATGTTATGAACATGGGGTTGGACTGACCCAACATGAGACTAGCAATAATACTTGCAGCTCTCTCTACACATCGTGTACGTTTTGTCCTTAGACCTGAGATTGTCGCATGTACTTGAGATGTGGATCGACCTACTTTGGGGCTATCAAACACTACTCCGTAACTGGGTAGTTATAAATGTAGCTTTCGGGTTAGTCCTGATACATGCTGCAAGGCATCGGTCAATCAAGATGGGATTTGCCCCTCTCTACTTGAGAGAGATATCTCTGGGCCCCTCGAGTGATCGGATCCAGAAATGCATGGCCGTGCTACATATGGTTAAGAGTTAACCTAGTAAAGGGATTCTAAATCACAGTATCGAGAAAGAGAGGTCAGCTTAGAGCTAGACCAAATATCGTGAGGCAAAGGGAAAGACATGTACTCAACCTTGTGATGGTTCGTCCGAATGATCTTAATATGCGTTTAGGAGTTGGCACGTCTTGCTAGAGGCCGCTACCAACTATTGACGGAGTAAGTGTACTCGCGTCATGTCTATACGTGTATGAACCTATAGGGTCACACACTTTAGGGGCTGGAAGCCTAATGAGGATTGGATCCGAATTAGACCAGGCTTAGGCTGCTAATGGGCTGCTAATGTAGAAGCCCACCAGGGATGCCTATATAAGAGGGAGTGAGGCGAGCTGAAAAGGAGAGAGCATTCCACCTAGTCGCCACTCCTCTTCCGCCTGTGTTGCACGCGCAGACCTAGCAGTCTGGCGTGTGACCACTTCCACTCCGGACGTGTGGATACCTCGGAGGTGCTGCATCTGTAGCACTTGGACGAGCCGCGCAAAGGGGAGCTGCTCGTGGGACGAGGACGAGGAGACGTAGAACATCTACACTGCCGCAACGTGCTTCATCGAGTTCCGCACCTGCGCGTCTAGCGGTAATCCTGTGATCTATGACAATAGTATTCCTGGTTGACGCGGTAGAAAATTTTGATTTTACGCTAGTGTAGCCTACCCGTAACCCTTCAGACTGGCCCCGGGCCCCACCGTACTATTTTAACCACTTTCGCTCATCCAGGCATGCAACTAAGAGCGTAATTCACCGAGGTAGTTACAATTGGTATCAGAGCCATCCCGCCCTTCAGGGTCTCAGCCAAATGGTCGTTGTCAGTCTAGCAAATATTTTTGGTAGTTATGTATACTAGGGAAAAACAAAACGTGAGAGTATGACTGCTTCCATTTTTCTTCTTATCCACCCACCCACCCTTTTTTTGGTAAGGAAGTGTAACGTTTTCAATCCTCTTCTAATAATTCAAACTAGGATTCATGTGTCCTGGGTTCCGTAGTACCATAGGTTGTGTGTGTGTGTGTATGTGAATTCCTTGTCTATCTGTTGCATCCAAATGTTATCTCTATCTGCCTTTTGGTTATCAACTATTGGTACATTCCATACCGACAGGCCTTTGTAAACCGACGCGATCTATCTGATTCGTTGTATACCGGTGCGATCTGTCTTACTCTTTGTTATCCGACGTTATCTTGTTTGGGGTGTTCGTTTCCGTAGTTACTAATCTTTAGGTTCATCTTAAGAAGAAGGTGTTGGGATATGTATTTTACTGATTCATGTGCGGAGTAATGATTTGAGTGTGAGATGGAGTCGCGACCATACCACTACTTTTATCATTCGCTCTTGTATATTGAATCACTAGAGTTACTAATCTTGATTCGTTAAGTGGTTTTGCGCATATAGCGGTATTTTAATGCCGAAATTTGTGGAAAATTTTTCTTTGTTAGTTTGTGTACCACACTCCTTGTTCAGTCGTGTGCGATATGCTTAATATCTTCTAGGTGCCTTGAACTTTTTTGATATTTTAATATCATCTCAGTGAATTGTATCCTTTAACCTCGGTTAATTCCATTTCGGTACTATTTTGCATTATTATTGTTCTCCATTATAGTACTGACTTGTGTTTTATATCAATCACAGGATGGCACCTCCACGCCGTTCTGAGGAGGACATACCACCTGAACTGGGGGCTGCTTTGGCAAGTATTGCAAATGCATTGGGCACTATGCAGCAGAACTAGCAGCGCTTCGAAGAAAGCGTGGGGAGGAACGAGTTTGTCCTGCTACCTCCACCTCCCAAGCGAGGAGACATCAAGAGTTTTCTCAAGTTCAACCCACGCCAATTTAAAGTGTCTGATCAGCCACTTGATGCGGACGATTGGCTTCGTGAAGTATCAAGGTTGCTGATGACTGCGGATGTTCCCGAGCAAGAATGGGTCAAATGTGCCACTCACCTTCTGAAGGGAGATGCAGCTCTGTGGTGGGAAAATTACCTCAAGGCAGACCTCTCTGGTTTTCAGCCTACTTGGGAGCAATTCGCTGCGGCATTCAAAGAGCAATATCTGTCAGAAATTTTCATGGAAAGGATGAAGGAAGTGTTTCTCAACCTGAAGCAGGGCAATGACAATGTCAATACCTACATCAGAAACTTCATGAACCTTTCTCGGTATGGTGGCGATGAGATCTCTGATGACAAGAAGAAGCAAAAGAGGTTTAGGCAAGGACTCAATGCTTCCATCAAATATGCAATCACTCATGCAAGGCCGGGGTCTTTTCTGGAACTCCAACATACAGCTCTGTAGGAAGAAGCAAGTAGGCAAGTGTTTGAGGAGTCAAAGAAACACAGCCGCGATGCAGCAAGCTCTTTAGCTATGACAGCTCCTTCTAAGCATCGTGTCTGGGTTCCTAACACCCCACCGTCGCTCCCGGCTCCACCAAGACCGTCAAGCTACACAGCAAGACCACCAAACTCCTTCACTGCGGCTCCCAGGGGCTACAACCACAACTACCCTAGAGCGCCTGGCGGAGTCCCTGGCTATGTTGCTCCACGTCCACCTGGTGCTTGCTATACTTGTGGAAACACTGGGCATCAGCACTGGAATTTTCCAATGAACAACAAAGCTCTTCCACCACCACCTCCAAGACCTGCGACAAGTTCTCCTATGGTTCGTGCACCTCCACCTCGGGCTCTCAACATCAACACCAAGCCTGGGTCTACGGTTACTCGTGCCAACTGTGTCAACATCGCTCAAGTTGAGCATGCACCTGGAGTTGTCATGGGTATGCTTCCTGTTAACTCAGTTCCTGCACGAGTTTTGTTTGATTCTAGTGCATCGCATTCTTTTGTGTCTCACAAATTTGCAAATGAGCATGAGCTTGTTATAGACCAGCTAGATAAAAAGTTAATGGTTCTTTCTCCCGGGGCAAGATTGCTATCTACCAAGATCAGCCATGGCAATCAAATTGAGATTGGTGGCTCTTCGTTTCCGGCTTCCTTAATTATTCTGGGCAGCTCTGACATTGATGTTATCTTGGGCATGGATTGGTTAACAGCAAATGCAGCTGTGATTGATTGTGCTGAACGTTCGGTTTCTCTGAAAATCCTGAAGGCCATATAGTCTATCTCCAAGTCTGACTCCTGCAATTCAGCTTTACTCTTTGGCGGCTCTGAATGATGATGCTATGGAAGGTATTCAGAGTGTTCCGGTAGTCTGTGAATTTCTAGATGTTTTTCCTAAAGAGTTGCCAGGTATGCCTCCGGATCGTGAGGTTGAGTTTATGATTGAACTTGAACCTGGTACCGCTCCTATCTCCAAGCGGCCTTATAAAATGGGTCCTGCTGAGTTGGCTGAACTCAAACGCCAGCTGGATGAACAAGAGAAGTTGGGTTTCATTCAGCATAGTACTTCTTCTTGGGGTAGCCCAACCATCTTTGTGAAGAAGCGAGACAAGACTGATAGACTTTGTGTTGACTATCGGGCTCTCAATGCTAAAACCATCAAGAATAAATATCCCCTTCCGCGAATTAATGATCTCTTCGATCAGCTAGCTGGAGCTGTGGTATTCTCTAAGCTTGATTTGAGAAGTGGTTACCATCAAATCAAGATTCGCAAGGAAGATGTCCCCAAAACAGCTTTCACCACCCGCTATGGCCTGTATGAGTACACGGTCATGTCTTTCGGTCTCACCAATGCATCTGCCACCTTCTCGAGGCTTATGAACTCGGTTTTCATGGAGTATCTTGATAAGTTCATTGTGGTCTATCTGGATGCAATTCTAGTCTATTCTAAGTCAAAAGAAGAACATGAAGAACACCTTCGGTGTGTCCTAAACAAGCTTCATGAGAACCGCCTGTATGCAAAGTTCTCCAAGTGTGAGTTTTGGCTGCCTCAAGTCACCTACCTTGGTCACGTCATCTCTGCCAAGGGCATTGCCGTCAACCCAGAAACTATTAAGACAATTATGGACTGGCTTCCACCCATAATGTCAAAGAAGTCCGGAGTTTCCTTGGTTTGGCCAGTTACTGTCATCGCTTCGTTCAAAACTTCTTGAAGATTGCGAAGCCTCTTACCGATCTCCTCAATAAAGGCAAGAAATATCTTTGGACTCCTGCATGTCAAGCAAGCTTTGAAACACTCAAAGAGAAGCTCACTACCACACCAGTCTTAGTTCCTCTAGATACATCAAAGCCTTTCCAGATATTCTGTGACGCCTCATTGCAAGGATTGGGTGCGGTCCTTATGCAAGAAAAACAAGTTGTTGCTTATGCCTCTCGACAGTTGAAGACGTGTGAGATCAATTATCCTACACATGACCTCGAACTCGCAACAGTTGTCTTTGCTTTGAAAGTATGGAGGCATTACTTGCTTGGCAACCGTTGTGAGATCTTTTCTGATCACAAGAGTCTGAAGTATATATTCACACAGCCTGATCTCAACCTTCGTCAGAGGAGGTGGATTGAAGCAATAAATGATTTTGATTTGACCATCAACTACACTCCGGGCAAAGCTAATGTCATGGCCGATGCTCTCAGCCGAAAAGCTTATGTCAACAACCTCATGGTGGAAGAACAACAACCTCTCTTGTGTGAGGAATTCCGCAAGCTCAACCTTGAAATTGTGGATCAAGGGTATCTTCTGAACCTTCTAGCAACACCTCTTTTGGAAGAAAAGGTCCGCTCCATTCAACTTGGTGATCCTTACACTAAAAAGATCATCTCCAACATTCAACTTCCGAAGTATGAGTCTTTCCACGTTGACGACCAAGGCACTCTTTTCTTTGAACACCGGATGTTTGTTCCGAACTACCCGGGTTTAAGAGAGCAAGTTCTCAAGGAGGCACATGATTCTGTTCTTTCTATCCACCCTGGCAGCACTAAGATGTACATGGACTTGAAAACACAATATTGGTGGCCTGTGTTGAAACGATATTGTGCCAAGTATGTCTCGGAGTGTGATGTCTGTTGCAGAGTTAAAGCTGTCCATCAGAAACCTTCCGGTCTTCTATAGCCACTGAAGCCTCCGGAATGGAAATGGGAGAAAGTAGAGATGGACTTCATCACTGGTTTTCCAAGGTCGCAGAAGGCCAACAATGCAATCTTTGTTGTCATCAACAGGCTTTCTAAAGTAGCTCATTTCTTTCCAGTCAAAGAAACAATTTCTGCAATTCAGTTGGCTGAGCTCTATATCAACAGAATTGTCTCTCTGTATGGGGTTCCTCTTGAGATCAGTTCATACCGTGGAAGCATCTTTACTTCCAAGTTCTGGGGAAGTTTCCAAAATTCTTTGGGAACAAAATTGAACTTCAGCACAGCTTACCACCCTCAGTCGCAAGGACAAGTTGAAAGGATCAATCAGATTCTGGAAGATATGCTCCGTGCTTGCATTATCTCTTTCGGCATGAAGTGGGAAGAATGCCTTCCTTATGCTGAATTCTCTTACAACAACAGCTTCCAGAAAAGTCTAAACTTGGCACCATTTGAGGCTCTCTATGATCCCAAATGCAGAACTCCAATTGGTTGGTCGGGCGCAGGTGAAAGAATATTGTTTGGCCCTGACATTGTAACTCAAGCGGAGGAGAAGGTTCACATCATTCTTGAAAATCTGAAGATTGCTCAAAGTCGCGAGAAGAGCAATTATGACAGAAGGTACACGGACATGGAGTATGTCCCTAGTGATCTCGTTTACCTTCGTGTCACTCCCATGAGAGGCACGCACCGCTTTGGTATCAAAGGAAAGCTGGCTCCTAGATACATCGGTCCTTTCAAAATTCGTGGAAGAAGAGGAGAAGTTGCTTATGCTCTTGAGCTCCCCGAAAAACTCAAGGTCCATGATGTTTTCCACATCTCTCAACTCAAGAAGTGCTTCAAGGATCCCGGCAGGACGGTGGACCATGAACTCATCAATCTCCAAGAAGATCTGTCTTATCAAGAACACCCCATAAAAATCCTTGAAGTCGTAGAAAGAAGGACTTGCAACAAGTCCATCAAGTTCTGCAAGGTGCAGTGGTCGCACCATTCCGTGGATGAAGCCACTTGGGAGCGTGAAGATGAGCTCCGTGCCAAGTATCCTACCCTCTTCGACTCTTCTTCTTCTTCCTAGAATCTCGGGGCGAGATTCCTGTATAGTGGGGGAGAGTTGTAGCATCCCAATTGTCTAACAATTGTAATGCTACTTGGTCTAGTAATATAATGGCTACTTTCTACATATAATTGTTGCATCATAATTATATCATGCTCATGCCATCATGCCACCTTGCATTTGAGCATCATATAAGACCCTTTCTTTTGGTTCTTCTTTCATATGCATTACTATTTGTATTTGATTCTTGATAAATGCTTGGTGCCCAAATTGAGTTGGGGGCATATCTTTTATTCCACTCCACCACCTTTCTTTGTCACCACCTTATAATTCCACCACCCTAATTACCATGGGCTTTTATTTTATTTTGGCATTTACTCTAGCTCATGTGGGTTGGGATGGATTCAATTCTAATTTCTTTTGCTTGGCCTTCATTCCACCTTCTGGTAATGCATGGGAATCATGCCATGTTATGTTATTATTGTTTTCACAAAATAAAACATGGCATTTAATACTTTGCATGGGCCATGCAAACACCATCGCACTTCTTTTCTTTTGGTTTGCCCTTGGTTTTTGAGTGGATCCTTCCCTTGTGAGTTTGTTCTCTCTTCCTCTCACCATCTCCACCTCATCATCCTCAACATCCATGCCATGCATGATCATGTAAGATATCATCCACACCCTTTTCTCCTTTACACATGCTCATGCCACATTAAAGAAAACCCTACACCACCTTTCCTCTCTTCTCAATCTCATGGAATGGTTAATAAAACTGCCAACGGATGGGGGTTGTTCGTCCGCTTCCTCGTTGGTAAGCGAGGAGGAGGATGGATCTGTTAATTATACGGTTATAACTGTTGTTCTTATTTCATGGACATCCGTCTATCATTGGTTAGGCGGATGGTTAGCAAGTATCTATAGACTTGATAGTTATTATCTTTTGCTGCAATGGCGTCACCCCAGGTTGTGTCCCCTTTAGTGGCATAAAGACTTGCTGAGTACCCCTAGGGTCTCACACGATAAATTGTTTGATTCAGATGAACAGGTGTACTCGCAAGATGGATATTGGGTGGAGGAGACGCATGATGTTTGCAACGATCACTCGGTGTAGAGATTCCGGGAACGGGGATCCGTGAGATCTGTGGGCGGGATGTGTTTATTATGTGGCATCTTATGCCGATTTGCTTCTTATCCGTACTCGGATCTTGTTTCCGCTTCTGCCTGATACTCTGATGTTTGATGTATGAGGAGCTATCCTAAAATATTATCTCTATCTAGGATATTTGAATCTTGCCGTATGGCGTTGCAATATTTCTATTTCTTTTAGATGGAATGGCTCTGAGGACTGTTGTATGTGGCTTGCATACATACTCACTTGTGTATGTAGTTGATCCCTTCGCCTGCCGATTATGCCGCTCGTTCTTGTCCCGATGTTCTGAAAGTGGTTAGGATGGCCGAAAGGTCTACCGTGAGTGGCCCCGGGCCCCACCGTACTATTTTAACCACTTTCGCTCATCCAGGCATGCAACTAAGAGCGTAATTCACTGAGGTAGTTACAATATGCTTGCGCTTTATGAGTTGAAGTTAGCAGAACCATGTATCATGGGGACCGCTTTCAACACTTCATAGGTACTTTGTACCTAGTTGATATCATGTTCTTTTGCTTATGGATTCCAGCGGTGTGAAATAAAAGTGGATCTTGTAAGATCATGGAGTTTGTATGTATGTTAGGGAAACGCCTGGGCCGCTAGCCTAAGCCATGCCTAATCATGGTGAAAACTTGCAGCATAACCATAATGAGTATTCTATAAAGCATCCTTAATAAAAATCTATGCACATAGTAAATAAAAATATCGTTGAGATGCTCATTGTCTGCTTGCCTTGTATTTTGATTATGGGATAGCTCCCGTGTCATGTGCAAGGGGTACCCCGTTGGCGGTTCTCTATGATACGTATATACTTACAATGACAAGAGCTTACTTGTGACTGAAGTTGAGTAGCATGAGGATCGGTCTTCGTAAGTAAGGGGCATGAGACTTCAATTTATAACTTGTCAAGCATATCCTCTTAGTTGTGTAACTTTCACCTTAACCACATTAAAGATGCTTATGATAGGGGCAATGAGAGCTCAAAACTAATGAGTACCATACTTTCAGCATTTGGAAGCCTTTCAAACTATTCAAAACCTTTTCTTTTACTTGTTGAGTCTCCACTTATTCTTTGAGCACCTTCTTGAGAGCATAGTGGCCATTCTTAGTTCTATGTGCATTGTCCCAAGACTTGTTGATTGATGCATACCTTGATATTGCTTGTTTTAAACTATTTGTATCTAGTCACTCTTGTGAACTTTGAAGGTGTCCTGTGCATTTATGTTTGCTACTCTTTGAGGGACAAGATGAATGCCATTATGCTATGTTTTCTTTATGTGAAACAAACAAACGTCTTGCAAAGCATTGTTATTCATGAATCTTTTGTTTGTGCCTTTTCATGTTGCATCATAGTTTGTTTGTCTTATTGCTAGAACTTTGTCTTTCATGTTATGATTGAAGCACTATGATCCCAGCTTTGAATGTTTTACAAATATTTTGATCAAGTCTTTGATGGTGCATGTCACCTCAAAAATTATTCTTTCTTTTTATCACATACCTACTCGAGGACGAGCAGGAGTTAAGCTTGGGGATGTTGATACATTGCAAATGTATCTATAATTTTTGATGCTCCATGCTTGGTTTTATCCACTTTCTTGTGTTTTGTCCACACTTTGGATTACTTTTCATATGAGTTCTTGGACTAACCTATTAACAAGAGCAACAGTGCCAGCTGCCTGTTTTCTGATGTTTTTGGTTCCAGGAAAGTCAGAAAATGAATATTCTCGGAATTGGACGGGACAAAAGTCAAAGTGCCTATTTTTCCAGAAGACTCACAGAGCCAGAATACGAGACAGAGGAGGGCCAGGGCCTAGCCACACCACCCCCAGGCGCGGGCTGGGCCTGGCCACGCCAGGGCATGGTGTGGTGGCCCTAGGCACCCCCTCGGTCTCCCTCTTCGCCTATAAGAAGCCTTCTGACCTAAAAACTCCAGGGGGGTCGATGTTTTTCCACGAAAAGTTCCGCTGCGCTGCCGCCACCGAAGGGGAGATTCGGGGGACAGAAAGTCTGTTCCGACACCCTGCCGGGACGGGGAAGTGCCCCCGGAGCCATCTCCATCGATCTTCACCATCATCTCCATCGACCATCCATGTTTCCCCCATCTATGAGTGAGTAATCCCCGTAGGCTATGGGGATGGTAGGGATTGGATGAGATCGTTCATGTAATGTCATCAGATTGTTAGGGCATGGTGCCTAGTATCTTTTATTAGTGCTTTATGACTTTGTTGCGACTTGTTGTGCTTAATGCTTGTCACTAGGGCCCGAGTGCCATGATTTCAGATCTGAACTTATTATTGATTCATTATGATAGTATTTTTTGTGGTCTTATCTACAAGTTGTATACACACGTTGTTGTCCGGAACCTATGGCCCCGAAGTGACAGAAATCGGGATAGCCGGAAGGGAAAGGCTTTGATGTGAGGATCATATGTGTTCACGGAGTGTTAATGCTTTGCTCTGGTGCTCTATTAAAAGGAGCACCTTAATTGCCAGTAGTTCCGTAGAGGCCCCGCTGCAATCGAGCTAGCAGGACAAAAGATGTTGTGCAAGTTCTCATTGCGAGCACGTATGACTATATATGGAACACATGCCTAGGCTTGTCTAGTACTTGGGTGCTTTATCTTATTTATCTGCAATTGTCCTATGTTCTGATTGCTATGTGAATTGTCTTGTCCATGCAATGCCCGTCCATCCATCCCTATGCCTACCGCACTCGAATCCCATTGTTTACTTCTTTTGTTACTACTGTCCTTGCTTTACTACTACTATTAGTTTACTATTCCTACTACAAAACAGTTGCTACTGATAAACTGCTGTGAGCAAGATTGTTTCTAGGTGCAGCTGAATTGACAACTCAGTTGTTAAGGCTGATAAATATTCTTTGGCTCCCCTTGTGTCGAATCAATAAATTGGGTTTCACTTTCCTCGAAAATACTGCGATACACCCCCTATACTTGTGGGTCATCACATATCACCATCACAAAGTGCTTTTGTACCGGGAAGGATGATTAGAGACAATGTCCTCCTAGCTTTTGAGTGCATCCATTATATCAAGCAAGGAAAGATCCCGCACAAAGTTTTTGTGCTTATAAGATGGATTTGTCAAAGGCATATGATCGGGTTGGTCATTTTTGAGGCAAGTGATGAAAAAGTTGGGTTTCTCTCACCGTTTCATTGAGTGGATAATGTCATGTGTAACATCGGTGAGATACTCCATAAAATTTAACGAAACCCTCTTGGATTCATTTGCACCGTCGCGTGGGCTATGGCAAGGTGATCCTTTATTCCCATTCTTTTTCCTTTTTGTGGTTGATGGTCTCTCCGCTCTTTTGAATAAAGGAATTGATGACAATGTGATATCTCCAATCAAAGTGTGTCTGCGTGCTCTAGGGGTTTCACATTTCCTTTTCGTCGATGACACGTTGTTGTTTTTCAAAGCAAGTCCATAACAAGAAACTCATGTTAAGCATGTCCTGGATACATATGCATCTTATACGGGTCAACTTATAAATCCTGCTAGATGTTCTATTCTATTTGGTGACGCATGTGCTTCCAATATGCAAGATTAGGTTCGGTCCATCTTGGATATCTCTTCCCATAACTTTGATGAGAAGTACTTGGGTCTTCTTACTCCAGATGGAAGACTATCGAGAGGGAAACTCCAAAACCTACAAGCTCAACTAACAAAACGCCTCCTATTATGGGGAGATGGTCACTTGGATCAAGTAGGAAGGGAGGTTTTATCAAGGCAATAGCTCAAGCACTACCAACATACATTATGGGGTTTTTAAGATGCCTTTTTTAGTTTGTGTGATCTTACAAGGATTGTTAGAATTTTTTTCTAGGGAGCAAAGGATATTAAAAGGAAAACCCATTGGTGCTCTCGGGAGAAAATGCAAAGGCCAAAGAATCAGGGTGGACTAGGCTTCCGAGACTTTAGAGTATTCAACCAGGCACTTCTAGCTCGCCAAGCATGGAGGTTGATCACTAAACCTGAAAGTCTTCGCCCTATAGTTCTTAAAGCTAAGTACTATCCTAAAGGGAATTCAGTGGATACAGTCTTCTTTGCAAACTGTTCTTCTACTTGGCAAGCAATTTCACATGGTCTAGATCTATTGAAGAAGGGTCTTGTATGGCGTGTGGGGAAACGGGCAAAATATCAGTATCTGGAGGGATCCTTGAATTGCCAGGCCGGACACTTAAAGACCGATCTCAGCAAAGGGGAGGTGCCATCTTCGGTATGTCTATGAGCTAATTGATCTGTTTGGGAAATATTTTGTGCTAGCTGGTGTCATTGAGATCTTGAAAATCAGGCCATCATTTAGGCTGGAAGTGGATCAAATTGCTTGGGTTCCTCTTGGTCATGACCTATTTACTGTGAAGAGCGTGTATGGCCTAGCCATGGACGAACTTTGGGGTGGCACTACCCAATCTTCAAGCTCGGCACCTGATGGTTCAAGAAAAAATCTGGGAGGTTATTTGAAAAGCTTATGTTTCGCCAAAGGTACGCGATTTTGGATAGTGTCTCATCACTGATTTCTTACCAACATGGCGGAACAAACACATACATATGCTTGAACCTACTGGTCAATGTCCTGTATGTGGCATGGAAGCTAAGGAAAATTTCCACCATTTTATCACATGCGATATGCCGACTCAGTTATGGAACTTTATGTCTGAAAAGTGGATGATATCGTCTCTCGATTCAGTCACCAACACTGGGAGAGAGTGGCTCTTGAATCTGTTAGGGAATATGGCTAGTGGAATGGTAAGCAAAATTCTTATGACATTATGGCGTATTTGGCATGTGCGTAATGAGATTGTGCATGATAAACTGCCACCCCATTGGAAGTTTCTTAGCTTTTTTAACGAGCTACATGCGACTCGTTGTGGCAAATTGAGCACCATTCAAATGATGATATTGTGAAGGGGAAGTTCATTGCTAATCCACATGACGAGAGTATTCATCGTGTCCAGCCAGTTTGTATTCCTCCAAAGTGGTCTCCTTCTCCCAATGGATAGTACAAGCTTACCACGGATGGTTCCTTTGGAACAAATGGTGACTCCGTGATCACAATGGTGAAATTATTCTGTCTTCATGTCGATAACTACAGTGTTGTAGAGATTCTTAGGATGCAGAGTTGAAAGCTGTCCTCGAGAGTTTATCGATGTCTTTGCATTGGTACACCCAACCTCTCGCAATAGAAGTGGACAGTTTGGAGGTATGCTTGCTCTTAAGCAATACAGAGATTGATCGATCTGTCTATTCGACGTCGACGGTGAAAGAGATCAAAACCTTACTGAAGGTTCGCCCATCCTATGTTAAAAGATGTCTGAATGCTAGTAGTCATTTTATGGCAAATTGTGCTAGAACTTGTGATAAAAGTACAGTGTGGGCTTATCGACCTCATGTGATAGAGATTGTAAGTTCCCATATTTTGAGTAATTACAAGTGATTCACAAAAAAGAATAAAAACTAATTCGGTGGGAGCTTTTCGTTTCAGAAAATCATCATTTTGTTTTGCTTTCATATCTGAGTCACTGCCGACATGCTTTTCACTCATGGTTCGAGCTTTCGGCGTTCCGGCTTTACCGCAGTACTATGACGGGTCTAGGTGAGTAGGCTTACTAAAGGTTTCGATGCTGTCGCAGCTTTTGCATATGCGCATCTCAGTGCCGACATGAGGACAGTGTACCAGCAGCCACGCGTCGAGAATCGAGCGCCCGGTTATTTATTTCCCCACGGTAGATTTGAGATTTCAAAGTTGGCAGGAGCGAGCCAAGAAGCAGACATTCGGCAAGCACGGAGACTAGTGGTCGGCAGAGATTTCCACTAAACAAAAGAAAGCTACAGAGCCCTGCTGCTCTGCACTGCACTAGGCCGTCTCGTCGTGTTCCGGTATCCTATGCGCGCGCCCGTGGCTCTCATCGGAGCCAGGACAGTCAGTCAGGCCAGAGATGCTCCTTTTCACTGCGTAGCTCTCCGTGCTGATCTACAGTATGGAGAGGTGCCAATCAAGAGTACTAGTATTTCATCGACGCTGTGAATAGTGGTACCCCTGTTCACGAGAAGAAGTATTGTTCGTCGGTCTGTTTATTTCTATGTGTGTAGCGTGCCCGTAAGCGCGATAGCTTTTGTTTCTGTAAGAAAAACATGCAAAAACATTTTACTCCGTACATGGCCCACTGTGGCATGCATGACACCATGGCCCTGCCGCCTGTGTGTGGCTAATAGTGAGTGCAGCTTTGCAGGCGTGCCTACTGCACTGGTCCACGCGATTCGAGCACAAGCAAGCCATCAGTTTTACTGCCATCAACTCCATGCGTACAAAGTACTGTTGAGATTACTAGTAGAAATTTTCAAATTCAGCTAATCCAAAAGATACCATGATACATATGCTAATGGAAGACGTGCCAAGTCAATACGGACTTGTAATGCTTACCTAACTGTAATTTTCGAGATTGGAAATTTAAAGGAATTTGTCTCAACGAGTGTTTAACACCATAGAAAAAACAAAGGACTATTTAACCTTTTTTCTCGAAAATTTCACCGATCTATTAATAATCATCAACAATAGTACAAAGAGGTCTAAAAGTAATAAAAATTACAAATAGGTCGATGGACCACTTAGCGAAGACTACAAACATTTGCACGAGCCGAAGGCGCGCCGCCGTCCTCGCCCTTCCATCACCGGAGCCGGGCAAAGCTTGTCGTAGTAGAGCTTGTTGTAGTAGACAACCGGAAGTCGTCGTGCTAAGGTCCCAAAGAACCAGCGCACTAAAGCAGCAACCATCGCCAATGATGACATCCGTAGATTGGAAGAAACTGACCTGAAATTAACACGAAAAACGACTAGATCCCAAGAGATCAGTCAGACACACGACTCTACGCGTCCTCCGTCAGCGCTAGGCGCACCACCGGAGCGAGGATAGAGCGGGGAGGACTTTATTCTAACTTCCGGATGTAGCCGTCGCCTCAACATACTGAAAAAGACACGAGAAAATAGCCTAAACGAAGAACAAAAAACTCCCGCCAGCGAGAGGCCATAGTCCGCCACACGTCCAAGGTCCTAAGACCATCGAAGACGGAGCGGATTCATGACTTCACCGGCGGAGGGAAGGAACACTAGATGGGTTTTTTTACGGCCGCCTCTCGTCTCCTGGGAGCCGCACGTACCGGTTCGGTTCTTTCACGCAGATCTCGTTAGGACTATTTAACCTTTGAGTAGGTATAAATTTTCCCTCCATGATGGAGTAGTCTCTCCGAACCATAATAAATATCGTTTACTTATTATTATACATCGGAGGGAGTACAAAGGATTCCGCAGGAAAACATACACAAGCCTCAAACCAAACAATAAAAGACATCGAGGAATCATGTCCTCCACCACCTATAATCTAGACAAGAACATAGTGTCATGTAGTCTGACAAAAAGGATGAGAGATGAATCCGGATTGTTAGCTGCATGCTTTTGGATTAGTTGGAGTAGTTAATAAGTAATAAGTTTTCTCTCTCTCTCTATAGTTGTAGGAACCAAACACTGCAAGATCAGATCGGAGTGGCATGTCTTCTTCAATGCTTCTACGATTTGAAAACAGCCGGAATTTGAATCATAAAGTGTTTGATAGTTTGGGGAAACAAAGGAATTCTAAAAACATATTTGAGTGGATGAAAATTTTCCTCCAAAAGTAGAGTACAATGGTATTCTCACAAATACATCCTAGGATTGCAATCCTAAAAATGAGGGCTTATTTGGTCCACATGATTCTAAAGTTACTCGAACATGAAAACATTGGAATATGATCAGAATGCATCGTGCAGAAAATAGCATAGGAGAAAAAATCTGTAAAAAATATGGATGTTTAATTCATATAAACTTAGAAAACACGAGAATCCTAGTGAACATGGTCAAATAAAAGTCAACTCACATGGAAAAAATGTAATTAGAATGTTATTATGCCACTAAAGACCCAATCTCGTTCTTCCTGTGCATGAATTTGAATGGAGGTGTGAACCATAAAATTCTAGTGTTTTTCTTTCAAAATTGGGATCAAAGGAATTTTTCCTCCTTTCTTTCTTTGGTTCGTTCCACCGAACTAAATGGATGAATAGTACAACCATAGGAAAGTTTCCTACATGTTGTCCCCTCTTGCCTCTGAACTAAACATGTCTGAAATGAGTTTCCTAGTGAAAATACCTAAGGATCCAAATCCTCCCACAAGCCTACATAACTCCTTTGTAACATTGGAGCCCTACATATGCCAAAATCTAGCGAGGTTATAATATAAGTAAGCGTGACACATGACTTTTTATATATCCAAGTCATCCCAAAAACCAAAAACAAAGATGTGATCTATGAGAGCGTGGCTTAAAAAAGAGGAAACTCGAGGCGCCACGTGCATGCAGGCCACACCCCTTTTCTCTCTAACTTCTCTCCTCCTTCCCCAAGTTGGTTCCCATACGCCCCACAAATAGAGACAGGGGAGGCTAGAGTATAGTGCATTTTTTCATGCATTATTTGATGTTGCATGGGTGTTTTTTGAATGCTACAAATTCGTATCTATTTTGTTGCAAACACACGAGCAAGGTGCTACAACAATTTTAGGCATCTGCTACTAATCCTTTCTCAATGCTCCAATGATGCTACAATATTATAAGTTCTTTGTTACATAACCATATTTTATTTGCTACATTGATGTCTCAGAATGTTGCAATCCTCTTTGTTCATTTTTAACCCACTGTGGGAGAAGTTTTTGTAATCAAGATGCAATAGCACACAAAGTTTACTATAAACAAGACGTTATTTTATTTATAGAAGAATTTGTGGGATTTGGGAGGCATTTTCAAACGCTACAGTAGCACAATATTTTGTTGTGGTGGAACTTCTTTGCTTCATAGAACCAGTTGCAGGATTTGGGTTGGAATCAAACATGCTATATAACACATTTTTTTGCTATGATAAAACATGTTTTGCTTCATAGAAGCATTTGCGATATTTAGGAGGCGAAGTCGACACGCATCAGCTTCAGGACCCGGGGGATCGGGTTTTTTAATCTAGGACACTCATTGGGCGTGAAAGGACACATATGTTGTCTAGAGGAGGGTGAATATGCGGTTTAAAACTTTTACGAGATGAGTTTAACAAAGGCGGAATAAAACTAGTGTTTACTTTGTTAAAAACAAAACCTATATGAACTACGGTTCACCTATGTTCACCAACAACTTATGCTAAGCAATACAAGCAACTATGTGATATCAAGATATATGACTTCAAGCACGAAGGCTATCACAAAGTAAAGTGCATAAGTAAATAAACTCTAGTATAGAGATAACTGAGGCACGCGAAGACGACAATGTATTACCGAGTTCCTCCCTTTCAAGAGAGTACGTCTCGTTGGAGGGGTGGGTGGTACTAAGACCACCAGTACCGCAAGAGGCCTCACCCTATTCTCCTATGAACCTCGCCACAAGAGTCTTGATTCACTTCTCCGCTATGGGTATTTTTCGAGGCGTAAACTAGTGCATTTATAATAAGCTTGGGGCATACATCCACAACTGAATTGGAGGCTTCCAAGATCACCACACACCTGTAAAACAACTAAATCGTCTAGGGTTATTCCAATAATCCAAGAGTAAAAATCTTCTCACCTTTCACATAACCGAATCCTCACCGAGAACTCAAACCGATGCACCAAGTGCAACGGCAAGTCCCACACTCTCAAATTCCACCAAACCTACAAAAGCTATTGGGGGAATAAGAGAGGATGAATACAAGAATAGAACACCAAATTCTACAAGATCTAGACTCAAGGATTCCCTCACACAAAGGGAATTTGAGTTGGTAGGATTGTAGATCTAGATCTTCTCTTCCAAATCCCCTAGAAGATGTAAGAATCATACGAGGAACAGAGAGGAATGGCAAGCTTTGAATGTCAACAATGGAGGAGAGAGATTAGCAATCAAGCCACCAGCCCAAGGGGGACTAAGGAAGCCTTTTATAGCCCTCTTTAACAAAATATGAGCGTTGGAAACCTATTAGGCCAGATAATCCGTCCACTAGATATTTCGGATTCACCGGGCCAAAATATGGCTAAGGACTTTGGTGCGTGAGTTTCAATACAGGGGCGGATATTTGGGACGGATATTTTGATATCTGGGCCAGATAATCCGCTCCTCCTGAAAACTGGCAGAAACATCAAAACTAAAACGAACATAAGTTTTGCATTCGGACTCCGATTTTGATAATCTTGGATTTGTTTTGAAGGTAGTAACAAACTCTACAAGGTCTTGAAGGGAACAATCATAGTATAGAAAGTGAGTATAGCACAAGAATGATGAAAGGTTTAACCTATCTATAAAAGATAAACCGGCAAAACCTCCAATATCGAAAATACAATAGAGAATGCATATGAAATCTGTTTTCAATGAACTTGAGTTTGTCATGGAGATTAACACAAGCTCTAAATCCTCTCATGGATAAGAACCAAGAAAGATGACGCCAAGTATGCAAAGGTTTGAACTCTCTCTGAAAGATAGGATCAAGTTACTCACTCGAGAGCCCCTCTTGATAGTACGGTTATCTGTCTTATAAACCGGTCTCCCCAACTAACACCACAAGATCGGTAAGAAAGAAACCCTATCAAGAAGATATCTTTGCCTTGCACATATTCCCCTTGAGCTTGATGATGGTGATCTTGTCCACGTCAAGATGGAACACCTTTCTTGATTGTGTTAATTTGGTGAGCACTTGCAAACTTATCCACCATACTCCACTATTGGAGAGCCTCTATTTTAGACATATTTCACATATCCATGATCACCATGAGGATGGCAAGCTTCAAGCATATGATCTCTTCGAGATGGCTCATCTTGAACTTGCACTTCATTTCTTCTTTCCTTATTATGTTGGTGTCTTGAAGGTCCACATGAGACCACTCCATCTTGTTCTTCAAGACACATTTGACATATGCTCAACTCTTTTATGACCAATCTTTGGATCATTCCTTGAACATCTTGGTCATCACTTGATCTTCTTCATTTTCTTCTTCTTTCAATCTTGAGACCACCATATGGCTCAAGCACTACCTATGGATATATCCTTAAGTATAACTCAATGCAAACATTAGTCTATAGAGATTGTCATTAATTACGAAAAACATACATGGGGCCAGACATGTCCTTTCAAGGCGCCTAAAGAACTGAAAACACATTTTGGTCCTTTGAATAACTTAGATCTTTTTTGCACACACACAATGTAGATCTTTATGAGATACCTGCAAAATTTTCACAACCAAAGGCGTTTGTTTAATTGATGGCTAGACAAGAAAACTTGTGTGGAACTATAATGGATGTATTATTTTCTACTCCCTCCATTTCAAAATATAAGATGTTTTAGCATTTTCTAAAACGCATGTATCTAGCCACCTTTTAGTGTGTAGGTTCACTCATTTTGCTCTGAACCTACACACTAAAACGTGTATAGATACATGTGTTTCCAAAAAAAGCTAAAATATCTTATATTTTAAAACAGAGGGGGTACTAGACATCCACACGCTTGTTTTTTATGTAGCGGACAAAATAAAGGATTTTAAAAAGGGAAACAAATTATTTATTAAGAAAATAATAGGTATTGATGAGATATTTTTAGCTAACATTTAGATGTCTTCATCCGTTTCAAAATATAAGATGTTTTAGTTTTTAAACGAATATATCTAGACGTCTTTTAGTGTGTAGATTCATTGCTTCATAGAAGGTAAAACATCTTATATTTTGCAATGGAGGGAGTACTCGTGAGATATTTTAAAGTGAGTTTTACTTTTAAAAAATATGAGTTTTCAATTTTAGAAAATCCAGGCATCGATGCACACTCGGGAGCCAAACTACCTCCCTTGTGTCGTCAACTTACTAGCAAAATATGGGACCAAATTAAAATTCGAAAGACGTGCCATGCAACCTAGGTTAGTCTCTGAGACTTTCCAAAAGTTACTTGCGCCAGGAATAATTTTCCTAGTACTAGCATGCTACGGCACATGGTACAAAAGAAACCATGATTTTTTTTACCTATTTTTCCTAGTAGCCACCTGATGTCCTGATTGCCCGCACCTCCATCTGCGTGCATCATCAGTTCACAAAGTAACCGGGACAGGTTTAAGCCACGTCTTAGGTAGTGATCAGACGTCGGGCACAATCCCGAACCTTCCTGCCAAAGCCCTGTAATTAGTTAACGCAAACCCTTCCTCCCCTGGCTATAAATACCGTCCCACCCTGAGCGTTAAACCTCAACTCAACCCAGACCAACACCAGCCTCTCCTTTCACTCCCAGGTCCTGAGCACCATCCAGCTAGCTAGATTTAGCCATGGCTTTCTCCAAGCCCCTCGCCCTCTTGCTGCTGGCCGCGGCTGCTATGTGCGCGGCCGGGCAGCAGGACTGCAGCGGGCACAAGGTGACGGTGCAGAACCTGTGCGGCCACGACCTGAACCTCGGCATCGCTCCGGTGGCCGACAGCAAGCTCCTGTTCAGCAACGGGATGCTCCTCCCGCACGGGAACCACCAGTCGTTCGGCGTGTGCGCGTGGACGGGGAGCGTGTCGGCGCAGGGCGCGCCGGTGGCCAAGTTCCACCTGGGCCACGACGGCGGGGCGTACTACGAGGTGAGCACCGACCAGGCGAGCGCGGCCGTCCGCGTCTCCGTGACCCCGCACGGCAACCCGCTGCTGGGCCACTGCCCCACCGCCGGGTGCAACGAGGACAAGTGCTTCGAGCACTCCGTCGCCGGCGGAAACTGCCACGGCGTCACCGAGATGAAGATCGTCTACTACAGGAAGCACTAGGTCGGTCGAGTGCGTTCCAGCAGCGATGAGCGAGCTAGCTACTCGTACGGCTAGCTAGCTGCCGCCGGAGTGTGTTTAGCAGAAATAAGTTTGCAGCTTGATCGTTGATAGCATTTCAGCTGCTAGTTAATCATCATCGTTATGTAGTAGTACGTCGATCTGTCTAGCTAGCAAGTACCTTCGTCGTGACGTGTATGATGAGTGCCTGCGCAGCTAGCTAGTACTAGCTCACATGCACATGTACTGTAGTCTGCAAGCCGTGCAGTGATGATCGGCATGCATCGCTGTACAACTTCTGGTAAAACTGTAGTATCGTCCCGTTTCATCTTTCCTGTGAATTACTTTAGCTGTTTCCCGTGAAAATCAGTATCTGGGCTCGTTGTACCTTTTTAATTTTATGGCATTATAAATATTTTTATTTTGGTGCATTGTCAAAAAGTGTGATGTCATTACATGCTAAATGCTTCTAGTTTTTGCTAAATATTTGGTGAGACTTTTTAAAGTTTGACTTTAACTAAACCCAGAATACAATCCGATTGTGATTGGAGGAAATTGGAGGAAGTAGTTATCTCTCACCAGTTGTGAAAGTACCTTAAAACTAACCTAGTTAAAAGTAAAATCATGCAATTCCAAAATTTCCTCACATCCTACACACAGTCAAATTAGCTCCAATCATATAAGCCTAAGACCCAAAGATTTACTATATATTCCGTCAAACGGGAACTGATGAAGTAGATAAATGAATCTATAAGCTCATTAATAGTCATCTAAGACAGAACCTAATGGTTTCTAGTGTCATGTGCATGGCACTGCTCCAAGTTATTCTCCACTATGACTAGTCTAAATGAAACTAACTATGTGAGTGATTTAAAAAAAATCAAACGGCACACCGTATTTGTTGACGAAACACCTCCAACACATACCCCCAAAATAGCGACCCAGGGCACCGAAAAACTTTCCAGTTTGAAGGAACTTTGGAAATCTAAGAACATCTCTAGCAACTGCCCGATTTTGAGACAACATCTCTAGCAACACCCGGATTTTTAAGTCTAGATGCCTGTTATATCGTACATAGCAATTTCAGGATTATGATTTTTGCGAGACATAATAGAATTGGCAGCACCGTACATCATCCATTACAAATCATAATAGCCTTATAAATAGTTGATCTCATAATCAAGTCTTAATACACATCAAAGCAGCGGAAAATAAACGTAGTAGTGGCTTCATCTTTATTGTCACATGCATTACTAACGATGGGAGATGATCCTAGTTATCGTAGACATCCTGCTGTCCATTCTCTGGATAGTCCTCTTCATAGTCTGGCCATGGGAATAGCCAGGGACAAAGCCATGAGTACTGTTAAAGTACTCGCAAACTATCACTAATGTAAGTAAGACAAGTCTAGTAGGAATCCTAAGCTCTAGGTTTATTTGCAACAAGCTAGTTTTATTTCAGAGTACTTAGTAGTAAAGACCTATTTTAGTTATCTAGATTACTCAAGGGGGAACCTAGTTTCATGTCCACAACCCTGTGTGGTCAAGTCAAAGTCATCTTTCAGGTCACAAGTCATTTTGAATACATCTCACAACGGAACAGTATGGTCACTCCAACTGTCCATAACCGTGGATGTGACTATTCGAATAGTTTGACACTCTATAGAGGTGATACACTTTCACCATAAAATTCGATACATCCGTCAGGGATAACCCTGAATCATCATACTTGGTATGCGGATAATCAATCCTAACATTTCAATTACACACCCTAGTATAGGCACCTCCCTATGGGCTTGGCCTCCCAGCCATCGCCATCCGCCATCCCAGGAACTACATAGGTGGATATTCATATTCACGAGGTAGCCTCAGCTCAACCTCTTTCCGCAAGGGAACCCATACTAAGACACGTAAGCTTCTAGTTAAGACCTACCCAACTCAGGTATTGTGGTTGTACGGTAAAATTGGAATGGTATCACATCCAAACTAAACCATCAGTTTTTATCATCAAAGTCAAGGCACATGGGTCATTCAGTATCATCTTCAACTCATTGTGTTTCATAACACATGTCAAAACATTTCAATAGAAGGACTCATCATTTCAAGGTTTTCATAATCATTTTCTCCAAGTGTTCCCATCTAAGGTGATCAAGATTAGTTTAGTACTAGCAACTATCAATGAGGGTCTCACTATTGAAGGGTGCAAATCAAGTGTAACTACCTACACCTAGTTATATGCTCTTGATGGCATCTTTCCTATTTTTCCACGAATCGCCATTTGATTAACTACTTGAGAAATTTTAGTAAAGGAAAGAAAAGATAAAGCTTACAAGTAAAACTTGGGATTGGTATAATCAAAGTTGCATCCCAATAGAATGCATAATGTATCTTGTATATGGCTAGCTTGCATAGCTTAGCTTGCATAGGATGGCTTGCCTTGGTTGGTGCAGTTGTCGAACTTCTCTTCTTCTTCTTCGTAGAACTCCTCTTCTTCGTAGCCCGGATTGGTACTAGCGTCTATAAATAAATAGGAGGTACACAATCACTAAACAATACTTAACTAATTCTATTTAGCACATAAAGGTTTACACTAGATGATCTATCATCATCTCAATCACCACATGATTTAATGACATAATCTTCTTTATCTTATTTTAGAAATGCAATTTCTACTCATTGAAAAATACTTAAGATTTAATATTCTCCTATTAAAATAGGGGATCATGTTTACCATGTCATCACCACATATTCTAAAGTGGTTGGCATATATTACAAAGTTGAATATTATTATTTAATATAATTAAAATGACTAGAAATGGCTATATATAATTCTTTTAATACTAGTCCATGATTACTGCATGTAAAACTAAATATTTTTACATATTCAGATAGAGCATGGCAAATGTGATTTTTGAGAGTTGGAATCAACTCAAAAGCTTTTATGGTTGATTTTAGAAAAATGTTTGAAGTTGGAAAAATCTCTGCCTTGTTATTTTTACCATGGATGATCTATATATTCAAATGGTTTGAATCCAACGGAAGTGGTTAGATAATTTCATTACCTTTCTAACAAAATTGGAATTATGCAATTTTGTTCAGTAAATCTCCTTGAATTCAATTTTGAACACAGCTACATAATAGGGTTTTGAATAAAAGGAAAATCTATATTTGAATCACTGGGCTACGCGCGGGAACGAAAATGGGCCGGCCCAACTATACGACGAGCGCGCAGCAGGCTGCTCTGGCGCTGGTCCCACATGTCAGTGACTACTCTAACTCGAAACGGTATCAACTATCTTGGGTCGCACGATTAGAACGAGATCAACGACTGAGCGTCGTCATCTCCGTCGAACGGCGCGCGGGGGATTTCAAACCTAGGTCTACGGTAGGGATTGTTGGAGGCTTACCAGGGCTCCAGCTAGGTCCGGAGAGGTGGGAGAACAAGCTGGTAGACGACGGCGGTTCGAATGGTGGTCACGGCGGTTCCTGGGGCGGCTCCAATCGCTGGTTCCCTTCCTTCACAGCAGCGTCGAGCTCCAGTGAAATTCAGGCGATGCGGTGCTCGCCTTGCTCCGGGGATGGGTCAGAGGGGTTTCTGGGGGAGAGGTAAGTCGAGTGGTGTGCATTTGGAGGCAGGGGAGTTTCCTATTTATACCCCTGGCGAGGTGCGGTCTTAATCGGATGAGAGACGTCCAAGCTCTGCTCGGGTACCGCAGCGTTTGTCACGACGTACGGTGGTCACGGGGCGCGTGGCAGTTAACGGTCGTGTCTAGGAGGTTGCTGGTGATGGGGAGAATGCATTTACGCAAGGAGAGAGCGAGGCGCGGTGTGGCTGCGTGGGAATGGCTCGGTGCTCTAGCGTGCGCGTCGGCATGGCAGACAGAGAAGATGGACGCGGCTGTGCTGGCTTCTCCACCACTGGTCGTTGGTCGAGGCGTGGACTGGCGGGTGCGGTGAGGTCACGCCTACCTTCTAGACATCGTGGGCAAGGGCGGCGAGGCTTGTGGTGTCATGTCCATGCTCGCCCGGCATGGCACGCTCGGGTACGGGCTGGCACTAGTCATTTGGTCGAGTGAGCGGTGCTAGCTGCACGGGTAGATACTGGGGATGATCGTGGGCGAGTGAGAGAGGCTCAAACGAGTACAATGGTGATCACTAGATTGATTCAAATAGTAAATAGTTGGTAGTGTTGTATTGTGCTCACTAAGTGCTCAATCAAATGGCCGCATGAACTATACATTTGAATTTTCAAATTCATTTTGGTGTGTGTGTTGGTCATATGCTTGAGTGTCTCTAGTTGCTAGGATTGGTCAAGTGGTGAAGGTTTGAGTGGTTTTTGAAAAATGGTGATCTATATGCATACACTTGATTCCATTTTGGAAATTCCCTCAAATGGATTTGAAAATGTTTCCGTAAGTTTTGAAAGTTCACTTGGGTTCATTTTCACTTAGTATAGCAAGGTGAGAAAAGAAATAGAATTGTTTCTGTTTGAAATCATTTACTAGAGATGCCCAAAGTGGGCTAGGTGTTAACTTTGGCAAAATGACCATTTGATCATATGCCTCACCATTTGATTTTATTTTGATTTGTTTTTGTTTGGATTTAACCTAGATGATCTTGCTTTGATCCCTAAACTAATCCTCATCATATATAACTAGCAAGCATTCATACATCATTAATAAACACACACATGCATTCATAAGGGTTTAAGATTAATTTTTTTTGTTAACCCTAATTTTAGTTGATTGGAAATTGATATCCTTATTTAATATTTTTGAGATGTTACAAACCTTCCCCCCTTAAACAGAATCTCGTCCCAAGATTCAGGAAAAACTAGGAACTAAAGAGATTTGGAAACTCAGTCCTAATATAATCTTCTCGCTCCCAGGTGGCTTCTTCTTTAATATGGTTGGTCCACTGGATTTTGAGAAACTTGATACTCCTGCTCCGGGTGGTTCTGAAGGCTTCTTCCAAAATACGAATGGGTACTTCACGATAGGTTAAATCCTTGTTGATATCCACGGCTTTGTGATTGATGTTCTTGAAAACTCCGGTCTTCTTCGGAACTTCTAAGCATTTTCGAAGTAACGAGATATGAAACACATCATGTACGGCTGACATCTCTTCAGGCAGTTGTAGCTGATAGGATACTTCTCCTCGGTGACTTGAAATCTTGAATGGTCCAATATATCAGGGTGCAATCTTCCCTTTGAGTTGAAAACGCAGCATTCCTTTCAAGGGTGATACTTTGAGATACACAAAGTCTCTGATATTGAAGGTCAGGTCTCGACGTCTTTTGTCAGCATAACTCTTTTGTCTGGATTGAGCGGTCTTGAGGTGTTCACGAACCTTGTGAACCTTTTCCTCCGCTTCTCGTAGGATGTTGGGTCCGAAGATCTGACTCTCTCCTACTTGTGACCAATGAAGCGGGGTACGGCACTTCCTTCCATACAAAAACTCAAATGGGGCCATTTGCAAACTGGCTTGATAACTGTTGTTGAATGAGAATTCTACGAAAGGCAGGCAGTCTTCCCATTTAGATTCATATTCTAACACATAGACTGCCAGCATATCTTCAGTATCCGGTTTACTCTTTCCGTCTATCTGTCAGTCTATGGGTGATAAGCTATGCTGAAGTTCAGCTTGGTTCCTAATCCTTCTTGGACTTTCTTCCAAAACCTTGAGGTAAACTGGATTCCTTGATCTGACACAATGGTCTTGGGGGTTCAGTGCAGACTGACTATTCTAGCAATATACAACTCTGCTAGCTTCGAGCTTTGATAAGTGGTCTTGATGGGTATGAAATAAGCTACTTTGGACAGTCTATCCACTATGACCCAAATAGAATCATTTCCTCTACTAGATGTAGGTAAACCGGTGATGAAATCCATTCCAACAGAATCCCATTTCCATTCTGGAATCTGCAATGGTTGCAAAAGTCCCGCGGGTCGCTGGTGTTCCGCTTTGCCTCTCTGACAGATGTCACACTTGGCGATATAACTTCCGACTTCTCTCTTCATTTTGTGTCACAAAAATTGCTCCTTGAAATCCTGATACATCTTCGTTCCTCCTGGGTGAATAGAATAAAGAGTATCATGGGCTTCCTGCAAAATGACTTGCTTCAACTCTGAATCTGCCGGCACACAGATACGTCCTTTATACCACATAACTCCTTCTTCATCTTCAGTGAATCTGGGTACCTTTCCTGTACCAATACGACGCTTAATTCGATAAATACTGGCATTTTCTTTTTGAGCTTCCTTTATCTGACTGATCAATGTGGGTTGGAGTTCAGTACTGGCTAGAAATCCTTCGCTAACTAGCTCCATTCTAAAATTCTCCATCTCCTCATGCAGACTCGGCTGAGCTTCCTTAATCATGGTGTTTAATCTACATGGCAGTCTACTAAGAGCATCCGCTACCACATCAGCCTTGCCAGGGTGGTAGTGAATATCAAGGTCATAATCCTTGATTAACTCTATCCATCTCTGTTGCCTCATATTCAGCTCCTTCTGGGTGAAAATATACTTCAGACTCTTGTGATCCGAATAAATCTCACAGCGGTTACCCATGAGGTAATGACGCCATGTCTTCAAGGCTAAAACTATGGTTGCCAATTCTAAGTCATGGGTAGGGTAATTATACTCATGTTGCTTCAGTTGTTGAGATAGATATGATATGACTTTGCCTTTCTGCATCAACACACATCCGAGACCAATCTTGGATGCATCACAATACACATCAAAAGGCTTCGTGATATCTGACATGATCAAAATTGGGGCTGAAATCAATCTTTCTTGAGCTCTTGAAAACTCGCTTCACATTTTTCCGTCCATTCAAACTTTTTTTCTTTATTCAACAGTTGTGTCATCGGCCTTGCGATGTTTGAAAATCCTTCAACAAACTTGTGGTAATATCCAGCTAATCCAAGAAATGCGCGGACTTTGGTTTAAGTGGTTGGGGCTTTCCATTCTTCAACATCCTTAATCTTGGTGGGATCGACAACAACTCCTCTTGCCGACAAGATATGTCCTAGGAATCCTACTTCCTTTAACCAGAACTCACATTTGCTAAACTTGGCATACAACTGATGCTCTCTAAGGGTTTCAAGGATGGTTCTTAGGTGTTGTTCATGGTCCTCTTCCGACTTGGAATAGATCAAAATATCGTCAATAAAAACAATGACAAACTTATCCAAGAAGTTCATAAAATCTTATTCATGAGATTCATGAAATAAGCGGGGGCATTGGTTAATCCAAAGGACATAACATTGTACTCATACAATCCATATCTAGTAGTGAAAGCAGTCTTTGGGATATCCGTTTGCGCGGATCTTTAGTTGATGATAACCAGTTCTAAGATCAATCTTAGAAAACACTCTGGCACCAGTCAGCTGGCAGTGGGTACTTGTTCTTGATGGTGATGTCATTCAGCTTCCGGTAATCCATACACAAACGGGTGGCACCATTTTTCTTATCCACAAACAAAATAGTGGATCTCCACGACGATGCACTTGGTTGTATCAGACCTTTTCTCAACATGTCATCAAGTTGCTTCTTCAGCTCCACTAATTCAACGGGGTTCATACTATAGGGTCTCTGAGCTGTGGGTCCAGTTCCAGGAACTAGTTCAATGATAAACTCGATATCCCTATCTGGGGGCATACCGGGTAATTCATCTAGGAACACATTGGGGTATTCACAGACTACTCTGACTTGGTCTAGCGTTGATTGGACTAAACTCTTGTTGCACTTGAATCGACAGGGCAGCGTCTCAGACACATGCTCTACTGATACTCTGGTGCTACTGGTCATGGTTATGGCTTTCTTGGCACAGTCTATTAATCCTTGATGTTTCGACATCCAATCCATTCCTAATACTACTTCCAAACCTTTGGTTCCAAGTACTATTAAATTGGCATAAAAATCTATTCCATGTATTCTGATAGGCACGACTTTGCAATTTTTTCTAGCTTTGGTAGTTGACCCAGGTATTTGAACTATCATAACATGCTTCAATTTTTGGTTGAATCTTACTAGTGCATGCAAATTCTTCTGTAACAAACGAGTGTGATGCTCCCAAATCAAATAACACTCTTGCAAGTACTGAGTTAACAGAAAACATACCCAGCACAACAGCTGACGCTTCCTGGGCTTCTTCCGCATTCATGTGGAACAGACGGCTGGTACGGTTGTGCGAGTTTCTTGGGGCAAACATCTTTCTAGGCTGGACACGGCGCTGCTGCTGGGAAGGTGCAGTGACATTGGGTGCGGAAGCAAGCTTCTTGGGGCACTCATTGGAGTAGTGACCCATGACTCCACATTCAAAGCAGGTTATCATTGACTTGTCCTTCCCCGTAATAGGCACAACATTGCTTTCAGTCCTTGGGGCAGTATTGTTGTTGTTGTTATTGTTGTTGTTGTTGGAACTTGGCGGTGCACGGTTGAATTTATGGGGGTTGTTTTTGTTGTGATGGCCTCCGGACCTCGGGTTTCCTCCGCCACGATTGGGAAAGTTCGGACGGGTCATTGGTGGCCTAATGTTTCTTGGTGCAAATCCTGCAGATGAGCTGGGGTGGTACTTCGGTGTATGGTGGGGTCCAGGTTGGTGCATCATACGATGCTTGTGGTTCTCACTGGCTTGGTTGATCTTCCCTTTCATCTGGATAGCAGGATCCACTAAAGCTTCTAGGTCATCAAAGGGAATGTTGACTAACACTATCTGCATCTCATCATGCAGACCATTCAAGAACCTTTCTTTCTTCTTTGCTTCAGTGTCGATCTCATCAGGGGCATACCTAGCCAGAGATAGAAATATGTCACGGCACTCTACCACAGTCATTCTTCCTTGCTTCAGCTCCCTAAATTCACCCCTCATCCTCTTGATCAAACCTGGGGGCACATGGGTCCTGCTGAACTTGAGCTTGAACTCCTCCCAAGTCATCATCTATCCTCTGTTCATTGTACGGGTGCTATTCCACCATGATCTTGCATAACCAGCCAGATAGTGGGTGGTAAACATTACTTTCTCCGCAGCATCTACACTGACAACTTCTAAGTTGTTCTCCATAGATTGCAGCCAGTCATCAGCATCTAAGGGCTCTTCAGACTTGCTAAACATAGGCAGATTGGTGTTTTGGAAGTTCTTGAGCTTGAATCCATGGCGATCCTGGTTTCCATGAACTTGGTTTTTGTGCGCCATCTGGGCTATCTGCTGAAGAGTGGTGAGATTGGACTGACGCTCGGCTCTACCGGCTTCTCGATCAGATACTAACATTTGCAGAATCTGAACCATCGGTTCCTGGGATGAGCTGCTACCACCGGGATTTCCGCGAGTCATTTGAAGATTGAGATAAATCATAAGATAAGAGGGAAATTTCTATGGTTTATGGGTATGTTTCAAAAGCTTTAAACTTGAGTATTGCTAAGGTTAGAAAACCACAACTCCTTTTCATTCATTCATTCCAAGTAACACAGTACAAGCAACACACCACAAATACTAAGCATATGGATTTAAGAACCATTCTGTCATGCTACGATACATCGGGACCGGATACAAACTCACAACTACGACAGTGCGCTAGTGCTACTACTCATCATCAGAACTGGTGGGCTCTTCATCATCCAGGAAGTCAGCGTCATCCTCGTCAGTGTGGAACTCCATGTTGATGTCCTCCAGATAGTCATCATCGTCACTGAGGTAAGAAGTGATATCCCCACGAATATCTTCGCCTTCTTCTTCCTTCTCCTCAAGATAAATCTCCTGGTCATGGATGGTTTCTTCGAGGGTGGCCACCTTCTGGCGGAGACGAGCGATGATGCGGTCCTTCTTGTCACGCTGGCGACAAAGTGACTTGTGCTCCTTAGCTAGGATGGCGAGGGTCTGGTTCTTCTTGGTGGCAACAATGTGCTTCTGGTTGGCGTAGGCACGGGCATTGTCCAACTCCTTCTGGGTCTTGTGCAGCATGAAGTCGAGGTGATCCACATGATGCTTCAGCTCTGAATGCCCTGGCATGGCCAAGGGTTGTCCCATGGAGTCACGTCTTGCGTAGTGAGCGAAGCGGGTGCCAACGATCTGGTTGATGTTCTTGTTGGGGATATACTTTTCGGGTATCCTCACTATGCCTCACTAACCAGGGTGGCCCACTTAGGGTTAGAGCTTTGCTTCACGGGCGGCCCAGTCAGGTAGAAGAGACGGAGTCCAGTCCGGCTACGGGAAGGCCCAGAAGGATTACCGACATAGGCCTGTAGTGTTACTTGTAGTTCAAGATGTACTCTGTAACCGACTCTTAGTCGTAGCCGGATAGGTCTCTCCTATAAACCCTAGGCCGGATATCTATATAAGCCATCCTAGGGTAAGCCTTTAGGGCACCCTCACAATAGTCTACAATCTCAACTCGCGTAGGTGAAACCCTTGTAACCCATATTCCGGCTCTACCGTATTACTGGATTGCTAGCAGGAGTAGGATCCGTCCAAAGCCGGCGGATTCGAACCTAGGTAAACTTGTGTGCTCACTATCTCGGAATACCGTACGTCTCACACCCCTCTCTTCCACGCGCCTCTAGGACCCCCTCATGGCATACATGTCATCAATCCGACGACAGTTGGTGCCCACCACGAGGCTAGTGAGCTTCGGATCAACGTTCCGAGCAGAATCTGCAAGAATCAGAATCGGCGAGACCATCACCGTCGGTCGTGTGCTCTAAGCCATCGACGTCCCTCTCATCGTTCTTGATGAGACTTGGATTCCGGCTAGGGAGGCCGTGACTGCTTACACCATCATGTATTTTGGTGAGATCGATGTGTACATCGGTTTCACTGAACCTGCCCCACCCACCCCGACGGTGATGATAGAGGCAGAAGAAATCTCTAGGTCCACTTTGTCCACGAAGGCGACAGAGTTCCGGATCTCAGAGAACCCAAATCTCACCCAGCCTGCACCCGTTGCAGAGAAAGTGGAGAAAGCCGAACCTGAAGCAGATCTTGCGGTTCAAATCGAATCTGGAGTGGATCTCCCTAGCGAGGCCGAATACCAGATCGATCTACCTGCTGAGGTCGAAATCCAGGAGGAGTAGGACAACAACCTCGGTTCCGGCTCTTCTAACACCAGAGCAGACCAACCTTTCCTGAGGCATACGTTGAGGCGCATGATGCTGCAAGGCGCAAACGTGGATGAGGTCCTCGAGACCATCAGGATTTTCGAGGAAGCCCACGAGGAAAGCTGCAACTACCTCAGGAACCACACGTCACACTTTGTCGGATATGTTGGATCCTGATCTGGCTCTGCCAATGCTGGAGACAACAAAGACTCAGTGCTGGAGGCGATCGGAACAAACACCGACTTACCCGCATCTTCGGATGACTCGATGACGTCGGCGGACTTCCGAAATTTCTCCGCAGAATTTGAAGAGGAGTTCAAATCCAAAGCTGCAAAGAAGGAGAAGCCATGATGAAGGATCCGGAGAAAACTCTCCCACAACATAGGATGGCATGGATCTCGGAGATAATCCCGACTTCCAGATGTCCGAAAGTACCGCTCAGAGCTTGACTTTGGGAAATGGACCCAAAGCCGTCTTTGCTACCGGCGCTGCCAAGAAGGGAAAGAAGAAGAATAAGAAGAACAAGACCCCGACAAAAGATCCTCTAGCAGAGGAAGTGATTGCCGAGGAGTACGAGGAAGACTCGGATGGAGCATTAATCCCAAACAAGCCCAAAGAAGCTTCGGTGGATGGACACATGATCACCGCATGTGCCTCTAAACTCATCGATGCTGCACTAACTACACCTATCCCTACTGTAGCAGAACTCAATGCTGCGGAATTGGAAGAAAGGGCTTAGGCCCTAAAAGCATGTCGCCAAGTACTCCTGGATGAAGCCAAAAACATCGAGGAAGAGAAGAAGCGCATGGCTACTGTGGAGAAGCTCATCTCTCTGCAACATCATAAGACCCGGAAAGGCCACGTACAGGCCGACAAATGCCTCGGCTCGACAGTAATGGAGATCTGGTGTATCCAACACCAGTACAGAACACCGCTGCGGCCCGATATATCCTAGCAAATAATCCAGACCCAGAAAAAGTCCGATTGGGAATTAAGATACTCACCAAGGGTCTGGAGCAGTAGAAGGTCGCGAAGTCCGGAAGCGGGAAACTGGTCTCTCAATCTGACAAATGCCGCACGGATCCGGCTTGGAATGATGTAAGACCCCAACGGGCTCCGGAGTAGCATCATCATTTCGACCATCAGGAAGACAACTATTCAAGAATCGGATCTTCAGCCCAGCGCCACAGAACTACACGTGACTGGCGCAACATTGCCCCAGCCGCGGAGCAAGAGGCAATTGCTGCACTGTATCCGAGAAATCCTCCCCGGCGAGAGTCAAACGATCGCAGGGAAGAATACAAAGAGAAACGTCGGGAGGAGGACCGTCAAAGAATGCCACCTCCTAGACATACAAGCCGTCCGGCTGAACCCCATTGCGGTGGGAGTGACAGACGAAGGAACGACAGACACTGTGCCGAGTCAAGCCGGCAGGGGGCTCGTCGCAATGAAGACCCTCCCCGGAACCGGAATAATGATGCTCTGGATGGAGGCCAGTGATCAGCCGGAAACAATCCACCTGGTCCACCTTCTCCACCAAGCAGCCATCACAACGGCTCTCAAGGAGGCCAAGGAGGGCGTCGTGGCGGAGGAGGTGGTGTCAGAAGCCGAAGTCCGGCTCCAAGGCACCGCAGCTATAGCGAACAACCAAGACAGCGTTCCTTGTCACCAAGTGACACAAGACACTAGATTAACTCCAATATAGAGGCGCGATGCTATGAAAACGATGATATATACGTGGGCCCAAAATGCTTCGGACCACGGATTCGACAAACACACTTCCCGGAAGGATTTGCTATCTCAAGACACATCCAAGCCTACGATGGTGTGGCTCGGCCAGACACTTGGCTCCAGGATTTTTTTCTAGGCTTGCTGCATCGCCAAAGGCAGAAATAGCTTGGTCACAACCCGATATCTCCTACTTATGCTACGGAAGATGGCATGATCATGGCTCAATGAACTTCCGGAGAACACCATCCACAACTGGTATGACATGCAAAGTGCGTTCTTTCGGAATTTTGAAGGCACATATCGGAGGCCCTGTACGGTAGGATACCTACAGCGTTGCACTCAGAATGCCAGAGAAACTTGCTGAGATTACCCCGGATGAAGGATCGACACCAAGAACTCCTGTGAAGGAGTAAATGACCAAACTACGATTGAAGCTTTCATTGCAGGACTCCCAATTGGTTTACTACGTCATCGTTTGAAGTGTGACAAAGTCATTGATCTGGGAGAGATGATAGAAACAGCGAGCAAGTATGCAGATGTTGGGTCCGTAGCATAGAAAACAAAAAATTTCCTACGGTGTGAACTACACGCCAAGATCTATCTACTAGGTACAAAGCAACGGGTGGACATACATCCAACAAGAACTTACCCTCGAAGACAACGAGTTTTGTTAACGAGTAGGAACTCGTGGTTGATGTAGTCGTACACTTGCCGATCTCAAGATCGTGAGGAAGTCCGAGCGCCGCAACTCAGCAGCGCATCCGCACTCGCACACACGTTCAAGCCACCGGACAACCTCCACCTCCTCGCTCCAGTGATCCAGCGGAAGCAGCAACTCCTTCCAGACGAAATGCCACAGGGAATATGTATCTCGCTAATCCGAGACCATGGGGGAATAATTCTAGAGGGGGAGAGAGATCCTTCACAAGGAGGTGTGAGGATGAAGGAGGGAATGGGTGGCCTTTTATAGGAGGAGGGGGGTGCCCCCTCTCTCCATGGCCGGCGCATGGGGGGGTGACCCCTCACCTCCCCCATTCATGTGGTGGTAACCCCTCCACATTAAAATGCCTCTTCACATTCCCTTTTAAAGTCTCCACTTTAAATGCATTAAATTTCTCCAAATTTAATGCTCTCTCATTTAATAAAACTCTTTTTATTAAATTTATTCAGAATTTTGTTAATTACTTTAATTAACAAACATTCACATATAGCCCCTTGCAATATTTCAATATCACATGCAGAACCACTTTCTGCAATTTCACCTGAAACAATTTCCGGTTTCTATTGAAACAATTCCTGCGCTTTGCAATTCTTTCATCTGAAACATATGTGCTCCAAAATGGTGTCTGGTAACTCTTAAGTGTGCCACCCTACGGTTCGCGAATAATGCAGACATGATCGAGACCCTTCTCCGATCAATAATCAGCAGCGGGACCTGGAGATCCGTACTGTCTCCTACACATTCAACGATGACTTCTGTGATCGTGAGAACCTTTAACGCTTGTAACTAAATCCCTTTGTCTCTCGATATATTACATGTCCGAGATTCGATCATCGGTATCTCCATACCCACTTTGATCTCGTTACCGACATGCACTCTTTTCTCGTTCCCGTGATATAACATTCTAGTGATCACATCACTTGCTTGCAAGCTATCTTAATGTGATATCACCGAGAGGGCCCAGAGTATATCTATACGTCATCTGGATTGACAAATTCCACTCTTGATCCATGAGCCTCAACATAACACCTTCGTAGTACTGAACCCATCTTTATAGTCACCCTATTACGGTGTGACGTTTGATGTTATCAAGATACTCTTACGGTGTTAGCAATTAACATGATCTCATGGTCTAAGGATAAAGATTACTTCGTATGATGTTATAGCAATATAAACATAACAACTTGATCGTAATGCTATACTTCGGATAAATGTTCATCACATCATTCCACCAATGGTGTGACCTTGTTATTAACAACATCCAATGTCCATGATCAGGAAACCTTGATCATCTTGTTAATCAACAAGCTAGTCTATAAGAGAGGCATAACTAGGAACCCTTTTTGTTTATTAAACACACATGTATTGATGTTTCCGATCAATACAATTCTAGCATGTAAAATAAACATCTATCATATATAAGGAATATATAATAACAAATTTATTATTGCCTCTCAGGGCATATTTCCTTCAGTCTCCCACTTGCACTAGAGACAATAATCTAGTTCACATAGTGATAAATCTAACACCCATGGAGTTCTGGTGTTGATCATGTTTTGCCCTAGGGAGAACTTTAGTCAACGGATCTGCTACATTTAGGTCCGTGTGTACTTTACAAATCTTTATATCTCCATCCTTGACATGCTCGCGGATGGAGTGAAACCGGCGCTTAATATGCTTGGAATTCTTGTGAGACCTCGGTTCCTTTTTGTTGGCTATGGCTCCATTATTGTCACAATAGATCACCATTGGGTCCAACGCACTGGGAACCACACCCAGTTCTGTAATGAACTCTTTCATCCAAACCGCCTCCTGTGCCGCTTCTGAAGCAGTGACATATTCCGCCTCCGTCGTTGATCCAGCCACCACAGGTTGTTTGGAACTCCTGCAACTAACTGCTGCTCGTTCAAGAGAAATACGTATCCGGATTGAGACTTAGAGTCATCCGGATCAGTGTCAAAGCTAGCATCGACATAACACTTAGCGACTAGCTCTTCTTCACCTCCGTATATAAGAAACATATCCTTAGTTCTTCTCAAGTACTTGAGGATGTTCTTTACCGCTATCCAGTGTTCTGAACCTGGATCAGATTGGTACCTACTAGTCAAACTAATAGCATGTGCCACATCCGGCCTTGTACATAGCATGGCATACATAATAGAGCCTATGGCCGAGGCATAGGGGATCTTATCCATCATCTCTCTTTCTTCCGCCGTAGCCGGACTTTGAGTCTTACTCAATGTCTTGCCTTGCAACATAGGTAAGAACTCCTTCTTACTTTCGTCCATATTAAACTTCTTTAATATATTATCAAGGTATGTACACTGCGATAGCCCAATTAGGCGCCTTGATCTATCTCTATAGATTTTAATGCCTAATATATATGATGCTTCACCAAGGTCTTTCATCGAAAATTTGCTGTTTAGATAACTTTTAACACTGTTTAAAAGATCTATATCATTTCCAATAGATAATATGTCATACACATATAATATCAGAAATGCCACATTGCTCCCACTCACTTTCTTGTAAATACAAGCCTCTACATAAGTTTGGACAAATACAAACTCTTTGATCACCTCATCAAAGCGGAGATTCCAACTCCGAGATGCTTGCTTCAGTCCATAGATGGATCGCTGAAGTTTGCATACCTTATTAGCATCCTTAGGATCGACAAAACCCTTAGGTTGTATCATATACAACTCTTCTTCAATATTACCATTGAGGAACGCAGTTTTGACATCCATCTGCCATATTTCATAATCGAAATATGCAGCAATTGCTAACATAATCCTAACCGACTTAAGCATCGCTACGGGAGAGAATGTCTCATCGTAGTCAACTCCTTGAATTTGTCGAAACCCCTTTGCGAAAAGTCGAGCCTTATAGATGGTCACATTACCATCAACATCAGATTTTCTTTTGAACATCCATTTATTCTCAACGGCCTTTCGGTCGTGAGGTAAGTCCACCAAGTTCTAAACTTGGTTCTCGTACATGGATTCCATCTCGGATTTCATGGCTTCTAGCCATTTGTTGGAATCCGGGCTCATCATCGCTTCTTCATACGTCGCAGGGTCATCCATTTCATCAACCATGAAATTCACAACAGGATTGCCGTACAGTTCAGGAGCTACACGTGTCCTCCATGACCTGCGAGGTTCAGTAGTGTCCTCTTTCGGAGTTTCATGATCATTATCATTAGCTCTCTTCATCAGGTGAAGTCCACTCCGAAACAACTTCCGGTGCTGCGCCACTCGCCATTCCATGAAGAGAAGGTTCAATAACCTCTTCGGGTTCTACCTTCTGACTACTCACACCTTTCGCGAGAAACTCCTTCTCAAGAAAGGATCCATTCTTGGCAACAAAAACCTTGCCCTCGGATCTGTGATAGAAGGTATACCCAATTGTTTCCTTAGGGTATCCTATGAAGACGCATTTTTCCGCTTTGGGTTCGAGTTTATCCGGTTGAAGTTTCTTCACATAAACATCGCATCCCCAAACTTTTAAGAAATGATAGCTTAGGTTTGTTTCCAAACCATAATTCATACGGTGTCGTTTCAACGGATTTAGATGGTGCCCGATTTAAAGTGAATGCAGCTGTTTCCAGTGCATAACCCCAAAATGACAGTGGCAAGTCAGTCAGAGACATCATAGATCGAACCATATCCAATAAGGTACGATTACGACGTTCCGACACACCATTACGTTGTGGTGTTCCGGCAGGCGTGTGTTGTGAAACTATTCCACACTCTTTCATGTGTGTGCTAAACTCGTAACTTAGATACTCTCCTCCACGGTCAGACCGTAGAAATTTGATCTTTCTATTACGATGATTTTCCACTTCATTCTGAAATTCCTTGAACTTTTCAAAAGTTTCAGACTTGTGTTTCATCAAATAGATATACCCATATCTAATCAAATCATCCGTGAAATTAACAAAATAACGATATCCATCTCGCGCCGATACACTCATTGGTCCACACACATCAGTATGTATGATTTCCAATAGATCTGTCGCCTGTTCCATTGAACCGGAAAACGGCGTTCTAGTCATCTTGCCCATAAGGCATGGATCACATGTATCAAATGATACAAAATCAAGTGATTCCAAAAGTCCATCAGAATGGAGTTTCTTCATGCGTTTAACGCCAATATGACCTAGACGGCAGTGCCACATATATGTAGACATATCATCATCAAGTTTAATCTTTTTAGCATTAACATTATGAATGTGTGTAATATTACTATCGAGATCCGATAGAAATAAACCATTCAACATAGGTGCATGACCATAAAAGATATCATTCTTATAAATCGAACAACCATTGTTTTCAGATTTAAAGGAATGACCACTTTGCATCAAACACGATCCAGATACAATGTTCATGCTAAGTGCAGGCACTAAATAACTATTATTTAGGTTTATAACTAATCTCGATGGTAAATGGAGAGGTAGCGTCCCGACGACGATCACATCAACTTTTGATCCATTGCCGACCCGCATTCTGACCTCATCCCTTGCTAGTTGTCGCTTGTTCCGTAGCCCCTGAACCGAGTTACATATATTAGCAACCGATCCCGTATCAAATACCCAGGTGCTACTGCGAGTACTAGTCAAGTACACATCAATAACATGTATATCACATATACCTTTGTTTGCCTTGCCAGACTTCTTGTCCGCCAAATACTTGGGGCAGTTGCGCTTCCAATGGCCAGTCCCCTTACAATAGTAGCACTCGGTGTCAGACTTAGGGCAGCTCAGGGTTTCTTTTCAGGCGTGGCAACATACTTGCCACCCTTCTTTCCCTTGTGCTTGCCTTTCTTGTCTTTCTTGAAACCGGTGGTCCTATTGATCATCAACACTTGATGTTCTTTCCTAATCTCCACTTATGTAGTCTTAAGCATTGACAGAAGCTCGGGAAGAGACTTCTTCATGCCCTGCATATTATAGTTCATCACGAAGCTCTTGTAGCTAGGTGGCAGAGATTGGAGAACATGATGTATGCCTAAGTCAATGGGAATCGTTATTCCCAAGGACACAAGCTTATCGGCGTACCTAGACATTTTGAGTACGTGCTCACTAACGGAGCTGTTTTCCTCCATCAAGCAGCTAAAGAACTTTTCTGTAGCATTATAACTCTCTACGGCAGCATGGGTATCGAAAATCATTTTCAATTCTCCCATGGTATCAAAGGCATTGCCATTTTTGAAACGCTTTCGAAGTTCTGGCTCTAGCCCATACAGTATGCCGCAATGAACTAAGTTGTGGTCCTCCTGACGAGTCACATAGACATTCTTTTCCTCGTCAGGGGCATCAGGAGCTGGTGGGGTGCCTAGCGGCGCATCTAGCACATATTGCTTTTGTGCAGTAGGGAGGAGAATCTTCAAATTCATAGCCTAGTTGGTGAAGTTGCTACCATTCGCAGCAAGTTTCTCTTTCTCCATGAACACATTGGAATTAAAAGCAGGTGGTGCCATCTACAACAGAATTTGTAAAGTTTATTTAGACTAAGTTTATGATAGATTGAGTTCAACTAATCCAAATTACTAATGAACTCCCACTCAAAAACGACATCCCTCTTGTCTTTTTGGTGATTACATGAACCAAATCCACTACACCAAGTCCGATCATCACGTGAGTTGATGTAGCTTCAAAGGCGAGCATCTATATGGGCATCATATCAACTGTATGACTCATGCTTAACCTTTCGGTCCGTGTTACGAGGCCATGTCTGTATATGCTAGGCTCGCCAAGTAAGAACCTTAGTATTCGCGTGTGTAAAACTGTCTTACACCCGATCATCACGTGATGTCTCGAAACACGATCCACAAAATGGTGCATACTTAAGGAAGAACACATTTTATCTTGATATCTAAATGAGGGATCATCTTATAATGCTACAAAAAGCGCCAAACTAGCAGTATAAGATGCTAACATCTAATGTGTAAAGTGGGATGATATGGTCCATGCATTTGATCACCATCAGATGCATCGTGGTATGATCTCTATCATTCCCTTGTGTGTAAGGCCAAGGTCTATGGAACTTACACGTTAAGTGTGTTGTAAGAGTATCTATCATACATCTACTTACAACAATACCATATCAATACACTAGCCCAGCAACGATCTAAACTAGACGCCTCTAATTTATCAATTGCAAGTTTTACGTGGCTTAGGGATTTCAGAGATAGAACCGTTCTCACCTACGAACATGAACCACAACGAGGATAACTAAGTTATTAGCAACTCGTTGTAAATCAGATATTGACTATAGTAGGAGAGACAGACACCTGCCAGCCACTTATGCAAAACAAGTTGCATGTCAGTCGTGGAACCGGTCGCATGTACGATGACATGTAAGGTTGGTCCGGGCCGCTTCATCCCACTATGCCACCAATATCCAAAATACATAGAAGGTGCAATAACATGATCATCATCGCCCACATATAAACATATGTGTAGTACCCGTGCAAAGCACCTACGCATAGATCAGGCTCTGATACCACTTTTGGGTCCGCAGCATAGAAAACAAAAAATTTCCTACGGTGTAAACTACACTCCAAGATCTATCTACTAGGTACAAAGCAACAGGTGGACATACATCCAGTGAGAACTTACCCTTGAAGACAACGAGTTTTGTTAACGAGTAGGAACTCGTGGTTTATGTAGTCGTACACTTGCCGATCTCAAGATCGTGAGGAAGTCCGAGCCCCGCAACTCAGCAGCGCATCCGCACTCGCACACACGTTCAAGCCACCGGACAACCTCCACCTCCTCGCTCCAGCGATCCAGTGGAAGCAGCAACTCCTTCCAGATGAAATGCCACCGGGAACATGTATCTCGCTAATCCGAGACCATGGGGGAATAATTCTAGAGGGGGAGAGAGATCCTTCACAAGAAGGTGTGAGGATGAAGGAGGGAATGGGTGGCCTTTTACAGGAGGAGGGGGGGTGCCCCCTCTCTCCTTGGCCGGCGCATGGGGGGTGACCCCTCACCTCCCCCATTCATGTGGTGGTAACCCCTCCACATTAAAATGCCTCTTCACATTCCCTTTTGAAGTCTCCACTTTAAATGCATTAAATTTCTCCAAATTTAATGCTCTCTCATTTAATAAAACTCTTTTTATTACATTTATTCAGAATTTTGTTAATTACTTTAATTAACAAACATTCACATATAGCCCCTTGCAATATTTCAATATCACATGCATAACCACTTTCTGCAATTTCACCCGAAACAATTTCCGGTTTCTATTGAAACAATTCCTGCGCTTTGCAATTCTTTCGTCTGAAACATATGTGCTCCGAAATGGTGTCCGGTAACTCTTAAGTGTGCCACCCTACGGTTCGCGAATAATGCAGACATGATCGAGACCCTTCTCCGATCAATAATCAGCAGCGGGACCTAGAGATCCATACTGACTCCTACACATTCAACGATGACTTCTGTGATCGTGAGAACCTTTAACGCTTGTAACTAAATCCCTTTGTCTCTCGATATATTACATGTCTGAGATTCAATCATCGGTATCTCCATACCTAGTTTGATCTCGTTACCGACATGCACTCTTTTCTCGTTCCCGTGATATAACATTCTAGTGATCACATCACTTGCTTGCAAGCTATCTTAATGTGATATCACCGAGAGGGCCCAGAGTATATCTATCCGTCATCTGGATTGACAAATTCCACTCTTGATCCATGAGCCTCAACATAACACCTTCGTAGTACTGAACCCATCTTTATAGTCACCCTGTTACGGTGTGACGTTTGATGTTATCAAGATACTCTTCTGGTGTTAGCAATTAACATGATCTCATGGTCTAAGGATAAAGATTACTTCGTATGATGTTATAGAAATATAAACATAATGACTTGATCGTAATGCTATACTTCGTATGAATGTTCATCACATCATTCCACCAATGGTGTGACCTTGTTATTAACAACATCCAATGTCCATGATCAGCAAACCTTGATCATCTTGTTAATCAACAAGCTAGTCTATAAGAGAGGCATAACTAGGAACCTTTTTTGTTTATTAAACACACATGTATTGATGTTTCCGATCAATACAATTCTAGCATGTAAAATAAACATCTATCATATATAAGGAATATATAATAACAACTTTATTATTGCCTCTCAGGGCATATTTCCTTCAGCAGATGCTAACGACGATGCAGAGGGATTACTCAACGCCCTAGTTGTGCCACAGTCGGCAAAACAACCAAAGCAGCAAGCTGAGAAGCACAAGAACACCTCAGAAGAAAAACCCAATACGGAAACGGCAATGGTCACTACTACTTTCAGGTCTGGAGGACGAGGAGGGCGCGGCGGTGACCGCGGACGCGGTCGTGGGACATCAAGAGTCTAGGGTAGAGGAGACCAGCAACCTGGCAAAACCTATTCCTGGGCAGACATTGCCAACAACACACGTGTGCATCACTTAGATACTAGTGGGGGCTAGTCTCACACAAATGTCGAGTGTCGTTTTAATGACGACATCAAGAAAGACGATACCGCTGGCTACAGGGCTAAGAGGAAGAAGGGAAAGAAGAATCCTGAAAAAGAGAAAGAGATCATGGAAGATTCCGACATGGAGGAAGCTGACCCTTCAAATCCCAAGCCGGAGGGAAAGAAAAACTTCCCAAGAAAGAAAGACACTTACGTCACCTTCCTCGGATCTCAACCAGCTAAGGTCAAGAAAGCAGTTATGCGTGAGCTCAACGCAATTGTTCTGGCTATCCCACAATTCCTGGACTGGTCAGAAGTGGCAATCACCTTTGACCGTGCTAATCATCCGCCTAAGTTGCACATGCAAGGAAAATACGCCTTAGTCGTCAACCCACTTATCGATGGCTATGGTTTCTCCAAGACTCTCATGGATGGCGGCAGCAACATTAATATTCTGTATGTTGAAACGCTATGTCGGATGCGGATCTCGGAGACCTAGCTGAATCACAGCTCCGTGATCTTTCATGGAGTTGTCCCAGGAAGACAAGCAAATTCCCTAAGAGGTATCACTTTGGATGTTACCTTTGGAACTCCAAAGAACAATCAGACGGAGGCACTTTCCTTTGAAGTGGTCCCATTCAAGAGCGTGTATCATGCTATATTCGGACGTCCGGCTTACTGGGCTTTTATGGCTCGTCTGTGTTACATTTACAATATGATGAAAATTCCAGGTCCCAAAGGCGTGATCACCATCTAGGGATACCCGAAGAAGGCGCGAGAGTGCGAGGACGGAAATGCCGCCTTTGCTGAAGCTGTGCTGCACGCCCAGGAGTACTAGGAGATCAAGAAGACCATTGATCCGTTTGAGATGCCCGCGGCAAAGAAGGAGGTGACAAAGACGAATCCGGAGTTCAAGGCATGGGAAGAGATGAAGAAGACGTTGTTGAAGGATGGTGACCCCTCCAAGGTGACCCAGATAGGTGTAGGCCTAGATAGCGCATAGGAAAGCGCGCTCGTCAAGTTCCTCCAAGAAAATCAAGATATCTTCGCATGGCAGCCATCTGACATGACCAGAGTAACTAGGGAACTTGCCGAGCACTCTCTAAATGTACACCCGAACGCTAAACCCGTCAAATAGTCCCTACAATGTTTTGGTGATGAAAAGCGTAAGGCAATAGCTAAGGAACTAGCCCGACTCGAGTTAGCCGGATTTATAGAAGAGGTCATCCATACTGAGTGGTCGGCCAATCCTATAATGGTCCCTAAAAAGGACACCACTAATTTAAGGATGTGCATTGATTATACTGCCTTGAACAAGGTTTGTCCCAAAGATCCGTTTGCTCTGCCTAGAATTGATCAACTTATTGATTCTACGACAGGCTCGGAACTCCTATGTTTTCTCGACGCATATTCCAGTTATCACCAAATCTAGATGAAGGAATCAGACAAAGTCAAAACTTCATTCATAACCCCCTTCGGAACCTTCTGTTTTGTTGCGATGACTTTTGGGCTCAAAAATGCAAGAGCTACGTACCAGCGCACTATGCAGCGTTGCCTCCACGACCAAATCGGATGCAATGTACATGCATATGTGGACGACATTGTGGTGATGTCCAAAAAGAAGGAAACTCTAGTTTTTTACTTGCAGGAAACGTTTGCCAATCTACGAAAATACAATATAATGCTTAACCCAAAGAAGTGTTTCTTTGGAATACTAGCCGGAAAATTGTTAGGCTTTATCGTGTCTCAAAGAGGCATAGAAGTGAACCGAGACAAGAATAAGGCTATACTCAATATTTCTAGGCCAACTCGCCTAAAGGACGTTCAAAGACTAATTGGTTGCATTGCTGTAGTCAGTTGGTTTGTAAGCCAGGTCAGTGAAAGAGCCGCACCACTCTACAAGCTCCTGAAAAAGACCAAAAAGTTCGTTTGGACTGATGAAGCTGAAGCTGCACTACAAGACCTGAAAGCAGTACTCTCATCTGCTCCTATCCTTGCAGTACTGGAACCATGAGAACCGATGTTGCTTTATCTCGCTGCGACAAACAGAGTCGCTACTGTCGTTATGGTGGTGGGAGACCAGAGGAAAATCAGGAACACCTGGTGCAACGTCCGACTTACTACCTCAGCAAAGTCCTAACTGAATCAAAGTAGCGGTATCCGCACTATCAAAAGCTGGCTTATGGTGTGTTTTTTGCATCTCGTAAATTATGGCATTATTTTCAGGAACATCCTATTACCGTGGTGAGCATAGCTCCCATGAGAGATATAATCAACAATAACAATGCTACAGGACGCGTCGCAAAATAGTGCATAGAGCTTGCTTTCGACATTGAGTATAAACCTCGTACAACAATAAAATCCCAAATCCTCGCTGACTTTGTCGCAGATTGGACAGAGACAACAGAAAATATGACCCTACCAGAGTCAGAATACTGGACCTTACATTTTTACGGGTCTAAGGCGCTCGGGGGCTAGCATGGTGCTCAAATCACCCCAAGGAGATAAACTTTTCTATGTGTTGCAGATCCTCTTCACGGCGACGAATAACATTGCCGAGTATGAAGCACTGCTACATGGAATCCGGATTGCTAAGGATATCGGCATCCGACGTTTGATGTGTTACGGAGATTCAGATCTTGTTGCCCAACAAGTGTCAGACATCTGTAATGCGAATAAGCACAGGACAGCATATAGAGCTGTCGTGGATGAACTATCTAAATTGTTTGAAGTGTTTGAGGTTCAAGACATCCCTCGAACAGAAAATGAGGAAGCAGATGCACTATCTCGTATAGGCTCTGCACGGAAAAAGGTTTCGGATGGCGCTTTTTTAGAGCACCTCAAAGTTCCCTCTATAAAAGGAGTAGACGAGGAATATCCGACCAAATCCGACTCACCTTTAGTAGCAGTTCTGGCTGTAATTCCAAGTTGGACTCAACCCTACCTTAACTACTTGGTAGACGACAAATTACCCGAAGATGAAGTTCTGAGCCGGCAGATCGTCTGACGAGCAAAAGCCTATACTATAATTAGTGGTGAGCTCTATAAGAGGAGCGTGTCTGGGGTCTTCCAGCGATGTGTATCTTTGGAAGGAGTGGAGATCTTACGAGAAATCCACAAAGGCAAGTGTGGTCACCATGCTGCAGCCAAGTCTCTAGTGGCAAAAGCTTCCCGACACGGTTTTTTCTGTCTTATAGCCAAGGCATATGCTGAACGGCTGGTCAAGACGTGCAAAGGCTGCCAAAAGCATGCCAAGCAAGCTCACGTACCAGCTGATCAGCTGCGAACAATACCTATAACATGGCCTTTCGCGGTCTGGGGGCTTGACATGGTAGGACCGTCTAAACGAGCTCCAAGTGGATTTACTCATCTCTTAGTGATGGTGGATAAATTCACAAAATGGATTGATGCTAAACCCGTCACCAGTTGTGATGGCGTAACATCCAGAAGATTTGTCGAGGATGTCATAATCCGATACGGTGATCCGCATAGCATTATCACGGACAACAGGAGTAACTTTTGTATGGGAGAGCTTGCCGAATTCTGCAACGAACAAAATATCCGGCTTGACATTGCGTCAGTCGCACATCCGCATGCTAATGGACAAGTCGAAAGAGCAAATGGTTTAATCCTACAAGGCCTAAAACCAAGACTCGAAGCACCACTATGACGTGTTGCGGGGGCTTGGGCAGAGGAATTACCTTCTGTAATATGGAGCTTGTGAACAACTCCGAAGAGGTCAACCGGATACACACCTTTCTTCTTGGTCTATGGTGCAGAAGCAGTTCTTCCTAGTGATTTGATTCACACTTCTCTTAGAGTTGCCGCGTATATTGAAGAGGATGCCGCAATTTCTCAACAAAATGATCTCGACTTAGTCTAAGAAGTTGGCGTCGTTGCTGAGATAAGATCAACAGCCTATCAGCAGAAGTTACGCAAGTATCATAGCCAGATAGTCAGAAACCAATCTTTCAATAAGGGCGATTTGGTTCTCCGACTTGTGCAGAAAAGAAAGCACAAACTTTCCCAGTATGGGAAGGGCCCTTTTTAGTTAGCCGAGTATTGCATAATGGTTCTTACTATCTAACTAATATGCGGCCAGTCAAAGAAAGACCTGCTACTAAGAAGAGAAAGTGAGCTGGAGGTAGTCAGACCCGGAAGAATTAGACAGACCGTGGGATATTGCTCAGCTACGTCCCTTTTATTCTTAAATTATCTTTCTTTGTAATCATATATGTGTACATGTTCAATGAGAAATAAAGTGTTGGTTGCCTCATTTTTTCTGAGAAGTTTTATATTACCATCTTATTTCCAAATGATCATGTCACAGTCGAAAATCCCAGAATACTTGAAAGTACTTTATGCTCATATTTGTTCTGGTTATGATTTTCGATTCTAAAAATGTTACCTTTGGGTATAACTCTAAATTTTCTAGCTTGTACTTTGCTTATTTATCTAATTGCCGGATGTGGGTATTTCCGAGTAGTGAATTGTTGGTACTGGAAGCCGGCTTTGTTTTTGAGTTTAAACTGGTTTAGCAATTGAGCTCCGTTGCTCGACAAAGTTTCCGTGTTGAAGGTTGGCCGGCTCACGAAAGGGACTAGGCAGAAAGCTAGATAAACGATAAATACAGGCAAAAAAATTGCTTATGTAAAAATTTCAGACACGAAAATTATAAAGCCAAAAGTGCTAAATAGATATAGTAAAACTTAGCACCAGCAAAAGTATTTAACTTCTTATTTACAACCCAATTGTTTTCATAATAACACAAAGTTTTCTGATGCTCTATGATGCAGGGGAAGAGGAAGGAGCAGCCGGCTCACTGGAGACATCACCCTCGCCCCGATATCTTTTCGAGACGCTCAAATCTGATACTGTTTGTTCGTCATCGGAAACTTCACCAGTTTCTTCGGCGGGCGGAGGCGGTGTCTCTACGCGAGTGAATAAAGGAGTGTCGTAGCTAGTTAGATCAGCCATGTGACATCCATATTCGGCACATGAGTCCATGATTGCTTTGATGTCCCGCTCCTGTCCGTCTTCACAGTAGAATACCCTCTGATTACTTGCCATATTTCCATGCTTCCATGGTGGTTTATAACCATGGTGAGAGCGTTCTACGCTACGGTTCTCGCGTAGGACATGTTCTTGTCCTGGATGAGCTAGGGCATCTCCTTGGCCTTGTCTCGCACTTCAAAGTCGGACATTCTATGCATGTCCGGAACCTTGAGAACTTCGCCAATATCCTCAAAGGATTGGCGGAAATCATGAAGTAAATCACCGACTTGGGTAAGCCGGCTAGTGCGAGACTCAGCGGAGGCTAAATCTAGTAAGTTTAGAGGACCTTCGCATGTAATGCAAAAGGTTAGTAAATAACTTCGAGCTCCAAAGAGTCAGAAAAGGCAAAAAAGTCAGAAAGAGGGAAACATACCGAAGATGACGTCATCCACTTTGGTCTTCTCCTCTCGTAGGCTCTAGAGTTCAGCCCGGAGTTCCTCGGTGATGTCCTTCTCTCTGAACAAAGCATCATTGATATCTGAGATTCTTTGATCCTGGGCCGCGATCTTTTGATCACGTTCGTCGGTGGCCATGGAAGAGGATTCAAGAATTTGAGCAATGCTCTGTTCATGGTCCGCCTTCAAAAGTCGGTGTTCTCCACCGCCAGGGTCTTCAGATTTTCGACTTCTTCAATTATAGCACAGGATTGCTTTACAAGTGCTATAGTCAAAAGAACAACAGTTGAATAAAAAATTGACTATGAAATAAAGGGCAAGGTTTGAGTACTGGAATGTTTACCTTCAGCCTCATCCATTGACACTTTCAGTTGAGCATTTTCAAGCCGGAGAGCACTGATTTCTCTCCGCTTGTTGCAAATATTCTTCAACAATTCCTGGTTATATGAATTAACTTTCTATAAGTTAGAATACCCAAGGTCAAAAGTCTACTAAAGACTCGGGCTAATATTTTTACTAATATCAGCACGAGCCTTTGGGGCTACACTAGTTCATTCTTTGGCATCCTAAGGAAGCATAAATCCGGATTATCTATCCAACTTCATGCTTGGGGGCTAGAGGATATGATATGAAATAAAGTAAAAAAGATGAGTTGGAATTTGACTTACATGATTTTCATGGGTGAGCTTGCTTAAGCTCATGGACACCTCGGTGCTAAACTTCTCGGTGAGGGTCAGCGGGATTACTGGGGGTGGCGGAAGCACACCGGCTCTCCGCCCCTCGTCGCGAAGACGGATCTGCTCGAGAAGTTCGGAGTACTTGACGTCCTCCGCTTCTTGTGCTTCCTCCTTGGTAGTAATATTCTGGCTTTCCAAGCATTGCTGGGCTAGCCGTTGGATCTTCTCCACGGATTTCCGAGTAATGCCAAGCTTGGCAAGACCCAGATTGTTGAGGAGGTTTTCTGCGAAGACCTCTACCGAGGGATCATTACCCGAAGAGGGCTCACCCTTATCAAAACATGAGTCACCCATGGTGACATCAGTTTGAGACCCAAGGATCGCTGGCTCTGCTGGTTGAGCTGGATCTTCGACAACATGCAGAGATGGAGTAATCTCCGGCGCTACGGAAGGTTGTGGGGCAGGAGTCGGAGGCGTTGCGGCTGGTGAAGTCAAATTAAGTTTTGACTGGCGCAGGGGCTTTGACGAGGCTCCCTTCCCCTTGCCCTTGGTGAGCTGTCTAGCTCTGAAGAGGTAATAGAACAAAAATCGTTACACTTCAAAAAGAATAAGACATAAAATACAAAGACCTTGCAAGGAAAGCTACCTCTTCACAACAGACACCTCCTTTATGCCGATAGACACTGTTGGAGCCTTACGCTTCCGAGTAATTGTGTCCGGCAGTGGAACTAACTCTCTGTTGTCCTGAGATAACTCAGGAGGATATCCCTCGATAGGAGCAAGCTCCGACTCGGGGAGGTTAGCAAGCTGAAAAGGAAAATGGAATCTCAGTATTGCAAAACAATGCATAAGATGAACACATAGTTCGATCTACTGCTGGAAAACTTACTGGTGTCACAGGATCGTCAGCTGTGTGCATGTCCAAAGACAAGTCTGGAATTTTCCTCTCGACCTGCTCCTTGATCAACCATTTGATTTGGGACTATTATTCCTTTTCCAGACATGGCGTGGAGTAGATGCGAAGAGAGTCCGACATGTTCTTGGTAATGGTGTGCATGATCCGATCACCGTGGTGCTGGAGAGGCTGGATCCAGCGCGCCAGCCAGCAGTGCACTAAGTCGGATCCTTTCAGATCCATGTGCTTCATCAGATATTCGATCTGCCTCTTTGTAAGAAGCAGATCATCCGTGAGAGCCGGAGCATCTGCGTCCCAGGACTCTTGGGGTGTGGCAGCACCGTCAGCGAAAGCCGGCAAAGCCGTAGCTTTGCCGGGAGTCGGTCGGTCCTTATGATAAAAGAACATGGACGGCCACCATTTCACTGACTCGCTGGCCTTAATCTGGGGATAAACACGCTCTCTCCTAACGGAAAAAGTAAATGTTCCGGTAAAATATGGATTACCGGTAGTGATAGAATTTCTCTGGATATGAAAATAAAACCGGAAAAGAGTGAGACTCAGCCTAATGCCGAGGTACCCCTCGCACAAAGAAGCGTATGCGCTCATATCTAAGATATAGTTCGGGGGAAGATGATGGAGTTGAACTCTATAGTGATCTATAACCTCAGAAAATAAATCTGAGGGTGGGAAACCCAAACCTCAGTCCAGGTGGGTGCCAAAGTACACCCGCTCGTCGGCGCGAGGAGTGGGGACGATTTGGCCATAGCCGCTCCGCCAGTCCCCGGCGCGGAGGAGCCCTTTGTTCTCCACGAGGTGGAGCTTAGTATTGTCGAGGACACACGGGATCCAGACCCCGCGGTTACTCCCTTGTCTACTGCCGAAGCAACCACTGCCGTCGCCGCCACGCTGGAAGATGAGGTCGCAGCCATTTATCTCGTAGGCCGGTGACCTAGGATGGGAGGCGCAGGAAGATTCTGGAGAGGCAGAGGAGCTCTATTTTCGTGGGAAGCGTTGGAAGGAAGGAAGCGGTGGAAATGTGGTGAAGAGAAGAGGGAGAGAATCTCAACCCCTTATATCCTTCGTTCGCGCCAAGATTCGTGCAAATGTGTACAGTAACCGTGACACGCATCGCGGAAGGAGCTGGGTAACCCCCACACGATGATCACGTTGCCTCGATCTCCGTGCATGCATTAAAACGACAACTCGGTTCCACAAAAGGCGGACCCACCAACTGTCGTGTTGACGGGAATGTCTGTCAGTGATGTGACTTGACCATGACTAGTGTCAGATTATGTTAGAGACCAAGTTCCAGCTTAGTTTAAATTTCGAGTTGGAAACCCGAATAATGTATTCATAGGTCCGACTCATTTGAGACCTGGATCCTATCCTTTCTTTTAAAGTTTCAGGAACCCTTCAAGATTCTGCAAGCCGAAGATCAAGCTAGACGATGATGAAATCTGACTTTGGATCTTGGAGGCTTCCGGGGGTTGTTGTTGGGGATATACTTTCCAGGTATTCTCACTGTGCCTCACTGACCAGGGTGGCCCACTTTGGGTTAGAGCTTTGCTTCACAGGAAGCCCAGTCAGGGAGAAGAGACGGAGTCTAGTCCGGTTACGGGAAGGCCCAGAAGGATTACCGACATAGGCATGTAGTGTTACTTGTAGTTCAAGATGTACTATGTAACAGACTCTTAGTCGCAGCAGGATAGGTCTCTCCTATAAACCCTAGGCCAGATATCTATATAAGCCGTCCTACAGTAAGCCTTTAGGGCACCCTCACAATAGTCTACAATCTCAACTCGCACAGGCGAAACCCTTGTAACCCATATTCCGGCTTTGCCGTATTACTAGATTGCTAGCAGGAGTAGGATCCGTCCAAAGCCAGAGGATTCGAACCTGGGTAAACTTGTGTGCTCACCGTCCCGGAATACCATACGTCTCACACCCCTCTCTTCCACACGCCTCGAGGACCCCCTCATGGCGTACTTGTCATCAATCTGACGATAGTTCTGCCCACATAGATGAGCAAGTGCCTCCTACATGGCTCTAGCTAGCCCATCCAGCCAGTTGTTCGCCCTCAAGCTGAACTGGATCTTATCCGAGGTAGGTGGCTCCATTTTCCCTCTCACATCAGCAACGATCAACCACTGCAGGTCTCCTCTGGGTTGGTCTTTGAGCTGAGCTCCAAAGAACTCCAGGTGCGGGCGTCCAAGAAACTTCGCGAGCTATCCTAAATCCCTCTCAAAGATGAGCTCCCCTCTATTGCCCAGCTGGTAGAACTTGCTGTATTTTACTTCCATCTATAAGCAATTAGGATGCGTAAGTTAGTGAGGTGATCAAGTGTGTCGAATTTTATGTAGGATTGCAAAAACTTTGAGGAACATATGACTCTTGTTTGGAAAGAATCTCAAGGATAAGAGTGAGAATAGGTTTTCATAAATACTCACTTTCTTTGTTTTGAAACAAAGTTTTTCACACGTCCATTCTAACTAGGGGCTCCTATGGTCAGGATGGCTCTGATACAAACTTGTGAACACCCGGATTTTTCAGTCCAGATGTCTGTTATGCCGTACATCGCAATCCTAGAATACCATTTTTGCGAGACATAACAGAATTGGTAGCACAGTACATCATCCATTACAAATCATAATAGTCTTACAAATAGTTGATCTCATGATCAAGTCTTAATACACATCAAAGTAGCAGAAAATAAACATAGTGGCGGCTTCATCTTCATTGTCACAGGAAATGCTGACGATGGGAGATGATCCTAGTTATCATAGACATCCTACTGTCTATCCTCCGGATAGTCCTCTTCATAGTCTGGCCATGGGAAAAGCCAGGGACAAAGCCACGAGTACTCTTAAAGTACTCGCAAACTATCACTAATGTAAGTAAGACAAGTCTAGTAGGAATCCTAAGCTCTAGGTTTATTTGCAAGAAGCTAGTTTTATTTCAGAGGTACTTAGTAGTAAAGACCTATTTTAGTTATCTAGATTCCTCAAGTGGGAACCTAGTTTCATCTCCACAACCCTGTGTGGTCAAGTCAGAGTCATCTTTCAGATCACAAGTCATTTTGAAAACATCTGACAACAAAACAGTATGGCCAGTCCGACTGTCCATAACCGCAGACGCGGCTATTCGAATAGTTTGACACTCTATAGAGGTGGTACACTTTCACCAAATTCGATACATCCGTCAGGGATAACCCTGAATCATCATACTTGGTATGCGGATAATCAATCCTAACCTTTCAATTACACACCCTAATATAGGCACCTCCCCTACGAGCTTGGCCTCCCAGCCATGGCCATCCACCGTCCCGGGAACTACATAGGTGGACATTCATATTCACGAGGTAGCCTCAGCTCAACCTCTTTCCACAAGGGAACCCATACTAAGACACATAAGCTTCCAGTTAAGCCCTACCCAACTTAGGTATTGTGGTTGTACGGTAAAATTGGAATGGTATCGCATCCGAACCCAACCATCAGTTTTTATCATCAAAGTCAAGGCACATGTGTCATTCAGTATCATCTTCAATTCATTGTGTTTCATAACACATGTCAAAACATTTCAATAGAATGACTCATCATTCCAAGGTTTTCATAATCATTTTCTCCAAGTGTTCCCATCTAAGGTGATCAAGATTAGTTTAGCACTAGCAACTATTAATGAGGGTGTCACTATTGAAGGGTGCAAATCAAGTGTAACTACCTACACCTAGTTCTATGCTCTTGATGGCATCTTTCCTATTTTTCCACCAATCACCATTTTATTAACTACTTGAGAAACTTTAGTAAAGGAAACAAAAGATAAAGGTTGCAAGTAAAACTTGGGATTGGTATAATCAAAGTTGCATCCCAATAGAATGCATAATGTATCTTGCATATGCTAGCTTGCATATGGCTAGCTTGCATAGGATGGCTTGCCTTGGTTGGTGCAGTTGTCGAAGTTCTCTTCTTCGTCTTCGTAGAACTCCTCTTCTTCGTAGCCCGGATTGGTACTAGCGTCTATAAATAAATACGAGGTACACAATCACCAAACAATACTTAACAACTTCTATTTAGCACAGAAAGGTTCACGCTAGATGATCTATCATCATCTCAATCACCACGTGATTTAATGACATAATCTTCTTTATCTTATTTTAGAAATACAATTTATACTCACTGAAAAAACTTAAGATTTAATATTCTCCAATTAAAATATGGGATCATGTTGACCATGTCATCACCACATATTCTAATACTTGGGAATGTGATTTAAAGTGGTTGGCATATATTACAAAGTTGAATATTACTATTTAATATAATTAAAATGACTAGAAATGGCTATATAGCATTCTTTTAATACTAGTCCATGATTACTGCATGTAAAACTAAATATTTTTACATATTAAGATAGAGCATGGAAAATGTGATTTTTGAGAGTTGGAATCAACTCAAAACCTTTTATGGTTGATTTTAGAAAAATGTTTGAAGTTGGAAAAGTCGCTGCCTTGTTATTTTTACTATGGATGGTCTATATATTCAAATGGTTTGAATCCAATACGAGTGGTGTAACACCCTCGAATCGGCCCTATGCAAGTTTTAGCCCTTCCCGCCAAACCCGCATAGAAACGATTCAAGGACGCCCACCAGGCACTTTCGTGCGGGTGGAAAACGAAGTAATACCATTACACATCAGTCCTCGATGGGACCCACAGAACATATATATATATATATATATACAACAGCGACTCAGCGAGTCAAGCATACAGATATACAAATACGAAGATCGAAATCACCTTGAAAACGATACAGCGTCCGAGTACGGACAAGATGCAAATCGGGCTAAGAGCCCTGAAGAATAACCAATGGCGTCCATAACCCTGCCCAGGCCAAGCCGGAAGGGTAACCCATCTAACGACGTCGAACTCGTACCTGCTAAACAAAAGGGGTGCCGACAAAGGGCAAAGGGAAAAGGAGGAGCATCAGTACTGAGGCCAGTACACGGTGAGGCTAGTATCCGGCGGCTCTCACCTACATAGGTATGGTGGACTGAAGCGGCAGCGCAGCAGCACTAAACAACCTATAGAGACTCCATAAAACTGACGGCTATTAGAGATGGATAAGAAGGACCTATCCGGATCCAACCTGATAGTAACACCAATCATACCCATCCTGGTATTCCCCCTCGAGACCAAACGAGGAAGTCGGACCAAGGAAACTCACACGGTTGGCAGTTTTATTCATTCCGTTATCGTTGCGGTACTTACTAATCAGATATAGCTAGGATGAGTCCTCCTGAAGCATAAGTAGTGGATAGTTTTAATTACCATTCCGTTGTAGTTGGAACATTTACTAGTCAGATATAATTGTCCTGAGGAATCCCAAAACCCAGCAGTTGTTGGCACTTTTATCACATTCCACTGGAGTTGCAATACTTACTCGAAAGGTATAACAAGACACAAGGAACCCCAGCTCCACCAGTTGTTAGCATTTTTAATATCCATTCCGTTGTATTTGAATATGATTACTAGTCACATCTTAAGTCAAATTTATAGCACTACTTTAGTTGTGCTTGTCTATGATCAAGATACTGTGCTCCAAGTCGTCCATAACCGCGGACACGGCTTTCAAAAGTTTTACCCTGCAGGGGTTCACAAATAGCAACACACACTCGATCAAGTAGAAAAACCAACTCAAAAACCCATCGAGGCTTTCACGACAAAGCAATCACATGATTCATATATATTTCAGGGGGCCACCCCACTAAGTTACCCGCAACGAAGTTGGCCGGCTCTGGAACGGACCCAGGGTTTGCGACGACGGCTGAAAACGACTGGGAACCCGAAAGTGTGACTGGGCTTGTCGATACCGCGAAAACGTGGCGCGATCCAAAACAGTACAGGTGCTCCACGCACAATCTTAAATAAAGCAGTAAAGCATGGCATAAGTACATGATAGTAATAAAGCCCCAAACTAGTTTGTGGCCCCAAGAAATAGAAATGAATCAAGCTCTGGCTCAGGGGGGTCCATAAGGCCTCCCGGATGTGGATAGTGCGAAAAATCAAGGAACATGTATCAAGTACTCAGGGTCCTACGGGACACAAGTGGGCATGAAAAACCAAATAGCGTATATTGCCCACCAGTGCCTCTTTCATTAGTTATCCCAGCAAATTAATAGTTGTATTTAAAGTCATGATCATCTCCACCATAAACACCTGCCAACATTCCAAAAACTATGGTACTTGACAACACGAGATTGCACTTGAGCAAGCAACTACGACTCGCAAGGGCAGCTATCTACCAAACACAGGTAATAGGAGGTGTCCAAGGCAATATAGAGGCTGCACGGGATATAACTGGTACGGAACACTAAAGCATCGCGACACGGATAGCAATAGATCAACATGAGGAAATAAAGACTATAAATGCAAAATAGGTAGAAAGGGGAAGAATGCTCGCCTGGGAAACACTGCCGAAGGTTCATATCTGGAGATCTTGTCGATACTCGCATCAACTCATCGGCCTAATCCGCGAAGAAGCAAACACTAGAAGAAACACCGGATGCAATATTTAATACTACGGCAGAAGATTCAGCATGATTATGATATGATGCAGATGCAGTGCAATTAGGCAGTATTAAGCGGAACCGGGGTCCCGTCAATTGATTAGATGGTTCGAGTTATTTAACTACCCTGCAATTTAAATGTTGTATTAACATGGCGAATCATGGCATCGATTCGCTACACCAATTTAAATGGAGTCCGGAATAAGACAAAGATATCCCGCATATAGACTCCATATTTAATTAGGAGGTGAATCGGCAATACAACCCAGACCCGCAAAAATATGTATGCAAGCAGGTCTAATTGATATGCAACAATTTATATAGATGGCATTTATAAAATAGGGGTCTTGGTTAGGGGATCACATTAGGGTTCGGCGAACTTGGTGTTCACCGGGGTCGGTGGGGTTCGGTTCCGGCGAGATCGGTCTTCGGGTCGGACTCCGGGATCAGGCTTCAGGATCCGTGAAGCAGACCTTGACATGCCTAGGGTTCGGTCTTCAGGGTCCAGGATGGAGAACTTGGTGTTCTCTGGCTTCAATAATCGAAGGCATACTTGGTTCCGGCATCGATGGTTGTCGGAAGACCTTGCCGACAACAATGATGGCCGTGTCTAACTTCTAGCATCGGCCGGACTCACGCATCAGATCCTAGTAGCCTTCGGCTCACCACCTCCTTCTTCAAAACTGTCACAACATCAACACATCTCCACACCACACATCCACCATCCTCACACCATCACCTCCACTTAACTCCACGGGACAGCAGGCAAAAAGCGGCATGGGCTCTTGGGGTAGACGAAGAGCTTGGCAGGAGGAGACCACGACACCGGGGAAGGATCCTAGAGCGGCTGCAGCGCCTGCACTCGGTGGGGAGGACAGGACGCTCCAGGGGCGAGGCCAAGCAGAGACGTGGCGGTGCTTGGGATCCGGCGAAGGGCCCGGACGGCCGGAGGACAGGAGAAGGCCAGGCGGCGGCGCGGGCTCGCGTGGGCGGCCGCGGGAGGAAGCGAGGGAGGTGGCAGTTGAGGAGCGGCGGGTGGCCAGAAGGCGACGGGGCATCTCGCGGAGACGCACAGAGACAGCCGGGGTCACAGTTGGTGTAGCCAAGGGGGCGGCCCCCGCGGCAAGGTGAGGCAGAGCTTGGTCGCCGAGGCGGCCCGACGGCGGGGACAGCGAGGCCGACGCGGGTTCTGCGAGGCGAGGCGACGGCGACCCGCTGAAGAGGGATGCGGCGTGAGGTAGGGCGAGCAGGGCGTAGACGTGGTCGGGCGGAGGACGGCCGTAGGAGGAGGCGGGCTCGGCGGGAGGGACTCCGGTGAGGGGAAGAGGCGAGGCAGAGACGGAGGGGATCATGGTAGGGAGCGCGTCGGGGTGGTGGGCTCGGCTATCGGTGGAGCAGGTGGGGCCGGGGTAGTTTACTGCGTCGGGTGGGGTGCGAGGCCAGAGGGGCGGGCGGGGGTTGGTGAGGGGATACGGGTAGGGGTTAGGAATTTGGTTTCTATTGGGGGTGGCCGGCTGGGTCGGTTTGGCCCGGTTCGGCTGCCCCCTAAAAATAATTTAAATTTTTTTTTAATTTTAAAATAAACTTTTGCAAATAGTTTTTAGACAAATAAAAGACCGGGAAAAAGACCGGAGTTTTGATTTGAAATAAAGACGAGGCGTTTGTAATCCATTTTTAGACAAACTAAAATATTCCAGAGACCAGGGTTTTTAATTTGAAATAAAGGCGGGATATTTAGAAAACCAAAACTAGGCTTTTCGAAAATAGTTTTTAAACAAACCATGCAAGATGATGATGATGCTCAAATGCAATGTGGCATGATGACATGAGCATGCGGTCATGATGATGCAATGCACAAAAACGCAGCGATTTTCTAGTAGTGGTTTTAGCGGGATGCCACAATTCGACACCACTAACAAGGGATCTCGCCCTCAAGATCCGCCTCATGGTGCCGGGCAAAAGCCGATGACCTGAATCTTCTCGCTTCGTGTAGGTCCTCGCGACACCACTAACAAAGATTATTGCTCCATCTTGAAATCGGCGACACCACCAACAAGGGGTCGTTGTCCGTGATCGTCGAGAGAACACTCCCGGAACAAAGGACGAAGATAAAGGTATCAACAAGTAAAGCCACCTCTAACTTCAACAGAAGGAGAGAAACGATGCATTCTCATCCACTACAATGTACGAGAGAAAATATATTAAATAGTCGGCATGGGGGCCAATCCATCACGCACCCAAACTATTACTCCACACAATCAGTAGAAAAGCGTGCAACCATTCTCGGAATCAGACTGAAGATCTCGACAATCGAGGTTCGGAACAAAGGAGTGATGCAGACTCTGCATCAGATCTGGCGTAGATGATGTCGTCGCGTCGAAAAACACCGGAAGGCACAACAAGGAACAAAGAATGGTACCACAGATAAAGGATCACGCAGATAGCATGAAGTCTGGAGGTAGAAACACCGTTGCCAAAGGAGGAAGCGAAACCCTGAAGGTACGACGGAAACCCAACCATGAGAATTCTTGGACTCAAAGAAAAGATAAGAGCACAGATCCAAAACACGTAGAGGTAAGAGGAGAACAGCAGAGGGGTAAGGAGTAAAATCAGACCTAATCAGATCTATCCAACCGATTTTGCAAAAATAGTTTGACACTCTACATCGGCCATTAGCAAGGTTATCCTACAGGCTGGACTTGTGGGGTATCGCAACTGCTGAGCTCTAATACCACTCTGTAACACCCTCGAATCGGCCCTATGCAAGTTTTAGCCCTTCCCGCCAAACCCGCATAGAAATGATTCAAGGACGCCCACCAGGCACTTTCGTGCGGGTGGAAAACGAAGTAATACCATTACACATCAGTCCTCGATGGGACCCACAGAACATATATATATATATATATACAACAGCGACTCAGCAAGTCAAGCATACAGATATACAAATACGAAGATCGAAATCACCTTGAAAACGATACAGCGTCCGAGTACGGACAAGATGCAAATCGGGCTAAGAGCCCTGAAGAATAACCAATGGCATCCATAACCCTGCCCAGGCCAAGCCGGAAGGGTAACCCATCTAACGACGTCGAACTCGTACCTGCTAAACAAAAGGGGTGCCGACAAAGGGCAAAGGGAAAAGGAGGAGCATCAGTACTGAGGCCAGTACACGGCGAGGCTAGTATTCGGCGGCTCTCACCTACATAGGTATGGTGGACTGAAGCGGCAGCGCAGCAGCACTAAACAACCTATAGAGACTCCATAAAACTGGCGGCTATTAGAGATGGATAAGAAGGACCTATCCGGATCCAACCTGATAGTAACACCAATCATACCCATCCTGGTATTCCCCCTCGAGACCAAACGAGGAAGTCGGACCAAGGAAACTCACACGGTTGGCAGTTTTATTCATTCCGTTATCGTTGCAGTACTTACTAATCAGATATAGCTAGGATGAGTCCTCCTGAAGCATAAGTAGTGGATAGTTTTAATTACCATTCCGTTGTAGTTGGAACATTTACTAGTCAGATATAATTGTCCTGAGGAATCCCAAAACCCAGCAGTTGTTGGCACTTTTATCACATTCCATTGGAGTTGCAATACTTACTCGAAAGGTATAACAAGACACAAGGAACCCCAGCTCCACCAGTTGTTAGCATTTTTAATATCCATTCCGTTGTAATTGAATCTGATTACTAGTCACATCTTAAGTCAAATTTATAGCACTACTTTAGTTGTGCTTGTCTATGATCAAGATACTGTGCTCCAAGTCGTCCATAACCGCGGACACGGCTTTCAGAAAGTTTTACCCTGCAGGGGTTCACAAATAGCAACACACACTCGATCAACCTCAGAAAAACCAACTCAAAAACCCATCCAGGCTTTCACGACAAAGCAATCACATGATTCATATATATTTCAGGGGGCCACCCCACTAAGTTACCCGCAACGAAGTTGGCCGGCTCTGGAACGGACCCAGGGTTTGCGACGACGGCTGAAAACGACTGGGAACCCGAAAGTGTGACTGGGCTTGTCGATACCGCGAAAACGTGGCGCGATCCAAAACAGTACAGGTGCTCCACGCACAATCTTAAATAAAGCAGTAAAGCATGGCATAAGTACATGATAGTAATAAAGCCCCAAACTAGTTTGTAGCCCCAAGAAATAGAAATGAATCAAGCTCTGGCTCAGGGGGGTCCATAAGGCCTCCCGGATGTGGATAGTGCGAAAAATCAAGGAACATGTATCAAGTACTCAGGGTCCTACGGGACACAAGTGGGAATGAAAAACCAAATAGCGTATATTTCCCACCAGTGCCTCTTTCATTAGTTATCCCAGCAAATTAATAGTTGTATTTAAAGTCATGATCATCTCCACCATAAACACCTGCCAGCATTCCAAAAACTATGGTACTTGACAACACGAGATTGCACTTGAGCAAGCAACTACGACTCGCAAGGGCAACTATCTACCAAACACAGGTAATAGGAGGTGTCCAAGGCAATATAGAGGCTGCACGGGATATAACTGGTACGGAACACTAAAGCATCGCGACACGGATAGCAATAGATCAACATGAGGAAATAAAGACTACAAATGCAAAATAGGTAGAAAGGGGAAGAATGCTCGCCTGGGAAACACTGCCGAAGGTTCATATCTGGAGATCTTGTCGATACTCGCATCAACTCATCGGCCTAATCCGCGAAGAAGCAAACACTAGAAGAAACACCGGATGCAATATTTAATACTATGGCAGAAGATCCGGCATGATTATGATATGATGCAGATGCAGTGCAATTAGGCAGTATTAAGCGGAACCGGGGTCCCGTCAATTGATTAGATGGTTCGAGTTATTTAACTACCCCGCAATTTAAATGTTGTATTAACATGGCGAATCATGGCATCGGTTCGCTACACCAATTTAAATGGAGTCCAGAATAACACAAAGATATCCCGCATATAGACTCCATATTTAATTAGGAGGTGAATCGGCAATACAACCCAGACCCGCAAAAATATGTATGCAAGCAGGTCTAATTGATATGCAACAATTTATATAGATGGCATTTATAAAATAGGGGTCTTGGTTAGGGGATCACATTAGGGTTCGGCGAACTTGGTGTTCACCGGGGTCGGTGGGGTTCGGTTCCGGCGAGATCGGTCTTCGGGTCGGACTCCGGGATCAGGCTTCAGGATCCGTGAAGCAGACCTTGACATGCCTAGGGTTCGGTCTTCAGGGTCCAGGATGGAGAACTTGGTGTTCTCTGGCTTCAATAATCGAAGGCGTACTTGGTTCCGGCATCGGTGGTTGTCGGAAGACCTTGCCGACAACAATGATGGCCGTGTCCAACTTCTAGCATCGGCCGGACTCACGCATCAGATCCTAGTAGCCTTCGGCTCACCACCTCCTTCTTCAAAACTGTCACAACATCAACACATCTCCACACCACACATCCACCATCCTCACACCATCACCTTCACTTCACATCACCAGAACTCCACGGGACAACAGGCAAAAAGCGGCATGGGATCTTGGGGTGGACGAAGAGCTTGGCAAGAGGAGATCATGACACCGGGGAAGGATCCCAGAGCGGCTGCAGCGCCTGCACTCGGTGGAGAGGACAGGGCGCTCCAGGGGCGAGGCCAAGCAGAGACGGCGGCGGTGCTTGGGATCCGGCGAGGGGCCCGAATGGCCGGAGGAGAGGAGAGGGCCAGGCGGCGGCGCGGGCTCGTGTGGGCGACCGCGGGAGGAAGCGAGGGAGGCGGCTGTTGAGGAGCGGCGGGTGGCCAGAGGGTGACGGGGCGGCTCGCGGAGACATGTAGAGACGACCGGGGTCGCGGTTGGTGGAGCCAAGGGGGCGGCCCCCGCGGCAGGGTGAGGCTTAGCTTGGTCACAGAGGCGGCCCGACGATCGGGACGGCGAGGCCAACAAGGTCCTGCAAGGCGGGGCGACGGCGGCCCGCTGAAGAGGGATGCGGCGTGAGGTAGGGCGAGCAGGGCGTAGACGTGGTCAAGCGGAGGACGGCCGTAGGAGGAGGCGGGCTCGGCGGGAGGGACTCCGGCGAGGGGAAGAGGCGAGGCAGAGACGGAAGGGATTGCGGTAGGGAGCGTGTCGGGGTGGTGGGCTCGGCTATCGGTGGAGCAGGTGGGGCCGGGGTAGTTGACTGCGTCGGGTGGGGTGCGAGGCCAAAGGGGTGGTCAGGGGTTGGTGAGGGGATACGGGTAGGGGTTAGGAATTTGGTTTCTATTGGGGGTGGCCGGCTGGGTCGATTCGGCCCGGTTCGGTTGCCCCCTAAAAACAATTTAAAATTTTATTTAATTTTAAAATAGACTTTTGCAAATAGTTTTTAGACAAATAAAAGACCCGGAAAAAGACCGGAGTTTTGATTTGAAATAAAGACGAGGCGTTTGTAATCCATTTTTAGACAAACCAAAATATTCCGGAGACCCGGGTTTTTAATTTGAAATAAAGGCGGGATATTTAGAAAACCAAAACTAGGCTTTTCGAAAATAGTTTTTAAACAAACCATGCAAGATGATGACGATGCTCAAATGCAATGTGGCATGATGACATGAGCATGCGATCATGATGATCAATGCACAAAAACGCAATGATTTTCTAGTAGTGGTTTTAGCGGGATGCCACAAGTGGTTAGATAATTTCATTCCCTTTCTAACAAAATTGCAATCATGCAATTTGGTTCAGTAAATCTCCTTGAATTCAATTTTGAACACAGCTACATAATAGGGTTTTGAATAAAAAGGAAAATCCATATTTGAATCACAGGGCTACGCGCGGGAACGAACATGGGCCAGCCCAAATGCATGACGCGCGCACAGCGGGCTGCTCTGGCGCTGGTCCCACATGTCAGCGACTACTCTAACTCGAAATGGTATCAAGTATCCTGGTTCGCATGATTAGAACGAGATCAACGGCTGAGCGTCGTCGTCTCCGTCGAACGGCGCGCGTGCAATTTCAAACCTAGGTCTACGGTGGGGGTCGTTGAAGGCTTGCTAGGGCTCCAGCTAGGTCTGGCAAGGTGGGCGAACGAGCGGGTAGACGACGGGGGTTCGAATGGTGGTCGCGGCGGCTCCTAGGGCGGCTCCAATCGCTGGTTCCCTTCCTTCACAGCAGCGCCGGGCTCCGGTGAAATTCCGGCGATGCAGTGCTTGCCTTGCTCCAGGGATGGGTCAGAGGGGTTTCTAGGGGAGAGGTGAGTCGAGTGGTGTGCATTTAGAGGCAAGGGGAGGGTCCTATTTATACCCCTGGCGAGGTGCGGTCTTAATCGGATGGGAGACGTCCATGCTCTGCTCGGGTACCACGGCGTTCGTCATGGCGTACGGTGGTCACAGGACGTGCGGCAGTGAATGGTCATGTCTGGGAGGTTGCTGGTGTGCGGTGAATGCATTTACGCAAGAAGAGAGAGAGGCGCGGCGTGGCTGCACGGGAACGGCTCGGTGCTCTAGCGTGCGCGTCAGCATGGCAAACAGAGAAGATGGGTGCGACTGTGCTGGCTTCTCCACCACTTGTCGTTGGTCGAGGTGTGGACTGGTGGGTGCAGTGAGGTCACGCCTACCTTCAAGACATCATGGGCACGGGCGGCGAGGCTTGTGGCGTCGTGTCCATGCTCGACCGGCATGGCACGCTCGGGTACGGGTTGGCACTAGTCATTTGGTCGAGTGAGCGGTGCTAGCTACACGGGCTGGTACTGGGGATGATCGTGGGCGAGTGAGAGAGGCTCAAACGAGTACAATGGTGATCACTAGATTGATTCAAACAGTAAATAGTTGGTAGTGTTGTACTGTGTTCACTAAGTGCTTGATCAAATGGCCGCATGAACTAAACATTTGAATTTTCAGATTATTTTTGGTGTCTGTGTTGGTCATATGCTTGAGTGTCTCTAGTTGCTAGGATTAGTCAAGTGGTGAAGGTTTGAGTGGTTTTTGAAAAATGGTGATTTAGACGCATACACTTGATTCCATTTTGGAAATTCCCTCAAATGGATTTGAAAATGTTTCTGCAAGTTTTGAAAGTTCACTTGGGTTCATTTTCACTTGGTCTAGCAAGGTGAGAAAAGAAATAGAATTGTTTCTGTTTGAAATCATTTACTAGAGATGCCCAAAGTGGGCTAGGTGTTAACTTTGGCAAAAATGACCATTTGATCATATGCCTCACCATTTGATTTTCTTTTGATTTGTTTTTGTTTGGATTTGACCTAGATGATCTTGCTTTGATTCCTAAACTAATCCTCATCATATATAACAAGCAAGCATGGCATATCTGAAAGAACATTTCATGGTTCCCTGTGTTTTGTGTGTTCGATAACAATACCGTGGAGTTTCTAATGTGCACTAAGTGTTGGAGGAAAGTGTTTTGGGGCCGGATTATCCGCCCCATCATGGGCCGGATAATTCGGCCTGACCATCTTGGCCAGGGCTGGCCGCGCGTGAGCTTCTGTCTGGGGGCGGATTTTCCCCCGGACAGTCCGGCTTTGGGGCAGATTTTCTCCCCGGACCGGATAATCCAGCCTTCCTCTAGGGCCGGATAATCTGGCCCTAGGGAAATTGCCCAAGGGAGCGTCTACGCAAACCTCTGTCTGGGGGCAGATTTTTCCCCCAGTCGGATAATCCGGCCCTCCTCTAGGGCCAGATAATCCGGTCCTCAGGAGAAGATGCTAAGGACCACCCTGCGTAAGCTTCTGTTCGAGGGCGGATTATTTATCGGATAATCCAAGTCTGGGGCGGAGTATTCCCTAGGACGGATAATCTAGCCCTCACTTGGGCCGGATAATCCGGCCCCAAATGGCTCTAACGGCTCAGTTTGGACAGGGGGTATAAAAGCCCCATCAAGCCCGCCGGTCAGAACTCTTGGTTCATACGAAAAAGAACAGACCTATTGCAAAAGCTCTCTCCCGAGATCTCCCACATTCAACCACCCGAAGGCTTCGATCTTTGGGGGAATTGAAGGAGGAGACATCATTCATCGTCATCACGAATCAAGCGCTTCAACTCCTCTCCATTCACTTGGAGAATCCCCGATCTAGTATTCTCGTTGATATCTAGATCTTGTGTTTTGTTATTGATATCTATTGTTCTTGTGGCAGCTTGTTGTCATCACGAGAGCCTCGAATTTGGTTGTGGAGTTGTGCCCCGCTAGTTGTGTAAAGGCGCTGGTTCCCGTCTCGAAGGGATCCTATAGTGGAAAGGTGGATCAGGCCTTTGGTGGTGAGACCCATCGGAGAACAGGGTGAGGCCTATTGTGGCATGGTGGTCTTAGTACCGCCCAGCCCTCCAACGCAGATGTACTTCCCTTAACAAGGAAGGAACTGCGGTAAAACAAATCATGTGTCTCCGCGTGCTCCACTACGGTTTCCTCGTTCCTCTATCTTAATCGCCTTTACTCGCTAGTAGTCAGGTTTGTATATAGGGAAATTCTACATAATAGTATATCTAGAGAATTTACCGTTTGTGTCAATCCTAAAATTGAAAAGGCATTAAAATTTGAAGTAGCACCTATTCACCCCCCCTCTAGGTGCCCATACGATCCATTTCAATAGCAAGCATTCATACATCATTAATAAACACACACATGCATTCATAAGGGTCTAAGATTAAAAGTTTTTGTTAACCCTAATTTTAGTTGATTGGAAATTGATAACCTTATTTAATATTTTTGAGATGTTACACTTCGGATAGATGCCATCCACGAGGTAGTAAGCACATCCATCTTGTATGTGTGGTTGTTGGATACAAACTCCACCGGTGGAGTCTCACCATCGGCTAGCTTGGTAAAAAGTGGAAATCGTTGAAGAACGTTGATGTCATTGTAAGAAACGGACATCACAAATAAAGCATGGCATATCCAAGTCACGTAATCCGCCATAGCCTCCAAAATAATGGTGGAATCCGTCGTGTTCCCTCTAAACTGTCCATGCCATGTTGTAGGACAGTTCTTCGACCTTCAATGCATGCAATCGATTGAGCCTAGCATACTTGGAAATCCATGGGCCTTGTTTGCCTCCAAGATCCTTGCGTTATCTTCAACATTGGGGGATCATAAATACTCATCGCCATACACTCACACCATTCCTACAACAAAACATTTGACGCACTTGACACTCTGGCTCTCACTCATTGCCACATGATCATCCACAAGATCAGTCGGGATGCCATATGCCATATGCCATCTGCCTCAATGTGGCAGTCACCTTTTGTTAGGTGCTATGCCTAAGTTGCCCGGTGGCATTCATCCTTTTCTCGAACAAATGATCTTTCATCTTCACCTGCTCGACTAGTTCTTTGAACAACTTGATAGACATATGAAATCAGCGGTGAAAGTGACACTCACGATAAATAGAATTGGGGTTGAAGTAGTTGCACATGAGCCTTTCATCATCTTCAATCCGCTCACGACAAATCACTTCACGGCCGAACACCGAACCGTCGTGCTTTAGCTGCTTGTTCATGTGCATCATCAAAATCATTGCAATTGCTTCATCCCGACCGGGGATTGCTTGACTCCCTTCCTCCCTTACTGGGATAAATATATTTCCCATGTTGTACACCTCATCATCGGAAGACGTATAGGATATTTAAACAATCTTCAAACAATGAATGATTTAATCATTATCTTGGAAGGGGAGAAATCACAAGAAGGGGAGAAGTTCACACACCTTTGGTCGCGGGGCAGTCGGGCGAGGGGCATCTGGGTGAGGGGTAGATCGACGGTCACATGAGGGGAAAATGCTCATCGGTGAAAGGGTAACATCGGTGCGGCGATTCAGGTAGCATGTCGGCCGAATTGACGGGGAATCCTCGACAGAACCACAACAGAATCAAATCAACGGTAGGGCCATGATGTTGTGGGGACACTAGGAATGACTAGGCGGTGGCTAGGATGCGGTGTACACCGACGGGGGAGGGGGTAGGTGGCAGCGGCAGGAGGGGAATGAAATTTCATAGTGCCGACTGGGTGTAGGCAAGTGGGAAGGGGATTTTCTGCAGCGCTCGTAGTGCTGCAAATTTGTAGCACCAGGCCACCGTGTCCCAAAAAATGGGGCACCAAACACTGATGGGACAGCTGTTGGAGACATTTTCCCCCAAACTGCCCCATTTGGTAGTTATTGGTAGTCCTGCCCCAAAAATGAGCTAGCTGTTGGAGATGCTCTAAACTGTGTATTTTAAAATGAGATTCGCACTAGTCTACCTAAATCAAAATGGTAGTGCTCCTCGAGGCACATACTAAGTTTATCACAGTTCAATCTTACGAATTTAATTTACATTCGACAATTTTTCTTACTCGAATATGCCGTGTCGGCCTAAAACCTATCCCTACTCGACGAGACAAAAGGCAGTGTAACACCCCGTCCACTGGTCCCCGGGGGTGTTACTCCTGGCGGTTTAATAGGATATCTAGACTGGCCCCACAGACCAACACTATTCTTTTCTACGCACTTTGTCCTCACTCGTGTGCACCAGGTACCCACTTCTCGGTCGGTCACCCACCCTATAATTTCTCTAGGGCCAAGCACACTTAACCTTAGAGTTCATTTCGAATGAGCTTCCGAAAAAGAAGTTGCAACTTGTTGGTATGAGTATCCTATGAATCCTATTAAGCCATGTGCATGGATCTCACATACACCCGCCCTTTAGAAGATCAATGCCCTCATCGATCAAGCACACCCTAGGAACGTTCCCTCTTAGCATGTGTATGTGCATCTAATGCCAGCACATGTACCATGCCGTGTCCACTCCGGGCCACACGTGCCATGCTCCACATGTCCCGCCACTGACTTGCACACACCCGTTTCACCGTGAGGATCGGCTCTGATATCACTTGTAACACCCCGTCCACTAGGCCCCGGGGGTGTTATTCCTGGTAGCTTAATAAGATATCTAGACTAGCCCCACAGACCAATACTAGTCTTTCTGTGCACTTTGTCCTCACTCGTGCGCACCCGGTACCCATTTCCCGGCCCATCACCAATCCTATAATTTCTCTAGACCAAACACGCTTAACCTTACAGTTCTTTTCGAATGAGCTTCCGGAAAAGAAGTTGCAACTTGTTGGTATGAGTATCCTATCAATCCTATTAAGCCATGTGCCTGGATGTCAAACACCTATGCTTCTATCTTATTCTTGCATCATGGAGTCACGATTGCATTAAACTGAATCCCAAGTATTGCATAGCCTTTAATTTTAAACCACACTAAAGCTTGTATCCTCAATCCTACGAGCCATTACTATAAGAGTTGTTTGAGCCATGCGAGTCATAGAATTGTATGTGTAGGATTTGTGCGAGTCTTTGGATAATGAGGTACCTAAATAACTTAAGTTGTGCAGTAATGGGATAACTAAAGAAAGAGGCACCGGTGGGCAATAGCTATTATTTGGTTCTTCCACGCTCACTTGTGTCCTATAGTACCCAAGTACTTGATTCCTATTCCTTGACTATTTGCACTATCCACATGTGGGAGACTCTATGGATCCCCCTTCGCCTGAGCTTGATTTCCACTTTATTTCTTGGGGCCACAAACTAGTTTGGGGATTTATTACTATCATATACTTATGCCATGCTTTACTATTTTATTTACTATTGCGCGTGGAGCCTGTACTATTTAGGAACCCCGTGCCACGTTTATGCTATATCGACAAGCCTAGTAACAATTTTGGATTCCCAGTCATTTACAGCCGTCGCCACACACCCTGGGTCCGTCGCGGAGCCGACCGACTTCGTAGCAGATAGCTTATTGGGGGTGCCCCCATGAAATATTTTATGAATCCTGTGAATGCATTATCGTGATATCTCATTGCTTTTTATTTGGTTCTTCCCGAGGTTGATCGTGCGTGTGTTGCTATTTGTGCACCCCTGCAGGGTAAATCTTTCTGAAAGTCGTGTTCGCGGTTATGGATGACTTGGAGCATATTTTCTCGACCATAGACAAGCATAACTAAAGTACCGCCTTTAATTTGACTAAGACATTACTAGTAAATAATGCAACACTCATGGAATAGTTAATAAAATTGCCAACATATGGGATGTTCTTCCGCCTTCTCGTTGGTATGCGAGAAGGAGGGCACGTGATGTTTATTTATATTGCTTACACAACTTTTGTTTCTAATTAACAAGCGTCCGTCCATATCTGGTTGAACGGATGTTGTAGCGTGTCTCTATAGAACTGTTTAGCTATTATCTTTCGCTGCAATTGCGTCACCCCCAGGTTGTTCCCTTTGATGCATTAAGACTTGCTGAGTACACCTAGGGTCGAAGAGACCGATGATGGTGGCAACGACTGTCAGGTGTAGAGAATCCAGGGATGGATATCCATGAGATCTATGGACAGGATGTGCTTATTTTCAGGGCATCTTATGCCAATTTGCTTCTTCTCCGTACTCTGATCTTGTTTTCCGCTTCCGCTTGATACTCTGATGTGTGATGTATGAGGATGTATCCTAAACTATTATCTCTATCTAGGATATTTGGGTCTTGTCGTATGGCGTTGAACATTTCAGTTTCTATTGTTTTAGATGGTTTGACTGATGTACTATTGTATGTTGCTGACATACATACTCATTTGTGTATGTTTTTGATTGCTTTAACTATCGACTACGCTGCTCGCTCTTATCCCGATGTTGTTGAAAGTGGCTAGGGTGATTGGCTGGTACCGTGCCCTGCTCTGCTTCTACGGGCCTACACGTGAGTGGCCTTGGGCCTCCGCAGTAGAATCCCTTATCCAATTTTGGGTTCATCATGGCTTGTTGCTTAGAGCATAGGATCCAAGGTATTATAGGCAACAATAACAACACTTCACCAGGACCAAAGGGCAGTGACACTTATTCGCCGGGACATGGATGCGATGGGGCTTCACTCCTTGTCCATGGAGGAGTCTGTCTATTAAGCCCAGAACAATGCATAGATGCACCATGCCTAGCAGTTGGTCGCGTGCTCCTTGAAAGCCTAGATGCCCTGCCCCAGTCGTGCCTCCTTGAACGTTGTGTCATGCGCACCTAGCGAGCAAGGCCATAGTGAAGCACTTTCTCCTTTGGCTCAGGCTCGGAATCCTCCTCCTCTTCGCCATCGGCAGCGGCCTGCACCACCTACGATAGGAGGAAGAGGAGGAGGGCGGTAAATCCATCGTGTAACGCGCTGCGGCCCATGAACTCTTTGTCTCTGCTACTGGCATGCAGAACCACGTGAAGTACGTGTTGCTATGCATCTGGGCTTCTCGTGCGCTATATGTCGCTCGGCAGAGAAGGTCTTGCCATGCACGATACTCGGCAATGGAGATCTCGTGGGGTCGCGCGAGGAAGAAGACGTACAGTCCCTGTGGTCTACCGAAAACATGGACAATCCCTCTCGGTCGGTGGCGGTGTTGTTAACCGGATGTGGCCATCCAAACCGGGTATATAGCAGTGCGGTGGGCCAATATCAAGTGCCCTAGATAATTTTATCTAGTCCAACCTTTTTTAGGACCTCTCTGGGAAATGGACGAAGTGTTCCAGTTTTGGTCTCTTTATAGGGAATATGCCCTAGAGGAACATAATAAATGATTATTTATTATTCCTTTTGTTCATAATTATAGTTTATTCTTTATGCTATAACTTATTTGTGTATTGATTGTGAGAATCAAAGAAAACTCAGAAGCACGAGTAGAGTTATAAACACCTCATGTTCTTAGTATAGTAGGCATGACTAGCTCATTGTTATTTGATGATCAAGTTTCCTGGTCATGATATAGTTATTGTAACAAGGATATCATTTAACAATGGAAGCATATTGTTCGATGTACAAGGATGCTGAACTGACCCAAGTTATATGATCTAATGGTTAGTTACTATGACAAGGATACCATTTAACAATGGGAGCATATTTTTGGTTGTACAAGGCTGATGAACTGATCCAAGTTATATCGATATACTAAAAGATTGCGTTGCCGCTTTAAGATTATTCAAAGAGTTTATGCTACCAGTGGGTAGACAGAGTAACCAATCTTTAGATTTACCTCTTAATGAGAATAGGAATAAGCTTAACTATATCATTTTCAACATTTTTAAATTTTTGCATGTCACTTATCTCATAGAAATCATGTAGATGCAGACAAGCATATTCACTAGAACTACCACCAAATTGTTCTTTCCCTATTAAAGTTAGTAACACGACACTTATTTCAAAGTATTCATCTATAATTTGAGAATAAGTTATAGGCTTATCAATAAATTGATCATTTGGAACATTGATGTAGTCACATAACTTAATGGTTCTGTCTCCCATGTTCAGAAATACTTTTGCTAATTTTTTAGATTTTTATTTTATGTAAAGTAAATACAAATAAAAAACTTGAAAATAAATATGCAGACTAAAATTACTTATGCAGACAAACAAAATAAAAAAGAAAGACAAAAAATGCTTTGAGGATCTAAAGGAGAAGAAAAGCTCACATAGGTGCACTTCCCCAAGATTGGTTTGTTGCATTGCTAGAAGATGCTCTGACAATCTCATGGGAGATCAACAATACTTCAAACTTGTTGAAGAGACAACTCTATAAAGTTCTCTTTTTCCCCGACAACCACACCAGAAAAATACTCCTAATGGCACCAAACTACGTGGACACAAATAAGTTGGACTCCAAGCGCAGTGTGATGTAGCAAGGGTGTTTCCCCCACAAGAGTGACTCAAGGATTTATATCAAACTATCGGAAAAATCAGAATGAAACTCTCTTCCCTCCTCTTCAAACAATCCTGCAAACCAAAAAGGTATTTCCTTGTGTCCCCAAGTCCACCAAGTGGTTGTCAAGCACAAGGTTTCAAATTAGAATTGAAAAAATAACTAAATATGATTACTAAAGTAAATATGCAACAAGTAAAGTAAACTAAAATGCAATATAAGAACTAAACTAAATTATATGCAAGGTGGTTATGTAATAGTGGTTATAGTTATGCAAAATATATAAAGTAACTAAATGCAGGTGTGATAGATGTTTATTGAATTTTCATAACAAATGAGTGCTGAAAATAAAAAGGTACGTTAATGCAAGTAAAAGATGTTTATTATGATTAAATACGGACGGGAGTTCGTAGTTTCACTTATCTACTCTCTCATAAACATGGGGGAATTAAAATAGATTCAAAGAAAGCATAATATTGATTTAACTTGATAATATGTTTATCAATATTCGTATGGGCATCATGTCCTATGATTGAGATTATGCAACACATATAACTAATACTCATCTGGTAGGAAACCCTCCACAAACTAGATTTAAGATAAATAGGGTATTGTATTTTCTTCTATGCCATGATGTTGAATATAAAATGTACTACCTTAACAGCCATGAAACCACCCTTGTTGGTCACAAGGAAATTGTAGTACATGCATTTAGTGCTCCCCTAGTGAGGTAACAATGGAAAGTTAAAAACCATAGTAGGACCAAAACTTTCTATCACTATCCAGTTTCATACTACCATGTTAGTCCATCTAATGCACGCATTCCACCTCTCATGTTCTATCATACTAGTTTGATCAGAACGAAGTAATCAAGAACAGGATATATAATATACATCTACTAATACATCATACAATTTGAAAATTTCAATCTCAAATACTTATCTCATAGAAACCAAAGATCCACAACAAAGGAATTACAAATAGGTGACCTAATCATGTTGGGTAGCCCATATGGCACTAGAACATTGATAACATGAGAGAGAGATAGAACAATCTACTTCCAAAAATCCATAGTTTAGGGGTGGACTACTCCATCTTGATCATGGTGATGATGGAGAGGTTGGAGATACGAGTCAGCAACATTTCGGTGGCGTTTCCTCCTCCAATCTTCGTAGGATCTCCTCTATTTCATGTTTCTGTCTCTGTGGTGTTCTATGCTCCGAGATCATGATTGTGGCATTGTATATAGAGCTTTTTAGGTCAGGATGAGTCTAGGGGCGGAAGAATCGATGACATCAGAGCATAGAGGGGGAGATGGTCCCCCAACGTGGCCAGGGTATCAGGCCGCATCGCCCCCCTTATCGGCCCTCCTATGGCTCAAGGTGGACTCCAGGTGCTCCAGGTCTTCCTTTTCCATAAAAACTCGTGTGCAAAAAATCCCAGATCCATTTGACTTCACGAAGGTCCATGCAAGTCAAATATACACAAAATAGAGTTTTCCTCTATGTAGAGTTATAATATAAATAAAAATGGATCTTTTAGGAAAATTCCTAAAATCACTCCAAAACATGATTATAATCACTTATATGAATCAATTATGATGGAATATGACATAACAAACTACAAAATAATAGATGCATTTTACATGCATTGGTTTATTAATTACGAGATCATTGCGTGCCAAACAAAGAGAGGGGAGGGGCCACCATGGCTGATGACTACCCGAGGGAAACCCTAGGGCTCCACCCCCATATCCCCTCATCCTATATAAATGAGGGAGGGTGCGTCCCTCCAAGCACTCATTCCTTAGACCATGGCTTCTCTCTCTCCCTCCACGATTAGTCTCTCTCATACACGTTGAAAGGCTGCTCGGGGTTACTCTAGCATTGCTGATCTCTGGATGGTGAAGCTCTGCTAGAACGGGATCACCGAACGTGTGGATCCCTGTAGAGGGATCATCGCTTTGATCCTATATCGAGTTCTACACCAACTCCTTCACCAACAAACAAATCTTCTCTGCATTGTTGGTGAGTTCTAGTTCTAATCCATCTTGTTATTCTCCATCATTCGACCTTAGTGTGTTTGATAGGCCGAAATTTTATTTTCCATATGTGAAACCCAACACTCTTATGTAGGATATGCTAGAGGTGCTCTTAGATTCCTACTATGTTTACCATGGGCCCGTGTATGAAGGATAACAATTGTCGAGGCATCATTCCTCAATTGTGTCATTGATGGTCCACACGCTCGACTTGTGCGTGTGGTCGCCTACCTTAGCAATTGGCAGTTGGCCAAGTTCCACCTGGCCACTTCGACAGCATTTGACGAGCTTGCTCTTTCTTGCTGGTTAATCTTATTTGATCTGATGAGTTAGCTAGTGCCCAGTACATTGTGTCATGTCGGATTAACTCAAATGCAAATATAGTGTCGTGTCATGACTTGTGATGTGTCAGGATGCAGATATTCTGGTTCGGTTTGGACACATGTATATATTGAGTAACATTGTACCAGTATCTATACTCTATGAGCTGAGGGTCTGTTGGTCTATATGAGTGCTCCAATTTCTCCATAATGGTGACCCAGTGATCCAGATACCTAGCGCTGGTGGGGTGTTCTTTGTGTTTTTGGGGCCGAGAGTTTTCTTCTCCCATTGTTAGGTTTGTAGGCGTCATGTGGTGGTTTCGATGTATGTTATTACCACTTCTCTCTTGAATAAAACGCAAATAAAGGCCATATTGCAGAGGCTAGGGATCTCAACCACGTTTTATAAAATCTGTAATAAGAAATTCCCCATGCATAAAAATGGGATGTTGCAGGCATATAACATTCTGTCGTTTTCATCCGAAAGAACCAACGATTCTAAAGAACCATGTGTGTATTCACGATGACATATATTGCAACACAAATTTTCAAGTGAAGAAAAAAGTCCCCATTATATCCCCAATTTATTTTTGTTGAACATGACACAATAATACATTTCACATTTGTGCCCTACTGTCAAATTTATTTGTTTTTATAAAGTTATATAATTGCAAATTTAGAAAAGAAAGAAAAAATGAATTAAAAATCATGTTGCATGATTGCATCTGGTCCTCCATGTTGACAATTTTTTGTTAGTTTGCCGTGTGGACAACCAAGGAAGACTCATCTTTCAACTTTCTTCTCCAGTTTTGAATTCTCGGTTTCATCATGGAATGTTTTTCCATTCTCTTATGTCCAAATACTCCATCATCTAGAGTAAGCACTTCCATGTATGTGGATTTATGTAAGTTTTCCTTCATGCTCAAAGCTTTGTCACCGTTGTAACTTGTAAGGTGAATTTTTTCTAATTATGTTTTGTAGAATGAGGCAAAGGAAGAGTTTATGCTTTATTTGACATGACCATTTCCAAACAAGCCTGGCTAAATCATCTTCTTGATGTTCCCCAATCAGGAGTTTGTACATTTTCATTAGGGAGTACTTGACATTCCATTTGTAGGTCCATTGATCATGCTGGTCAGGATCGATTCAATTATGTGTTGTAGCTGAGTATATTGTTCAAAAGCATGGATAGATATATGTTTGTGGGAATGATCTTCTAGATCCTCTTGCTGTGTCATTTGAGCTGTTGTAATCTTGATATTGGAGAACGTATTTCAGGTGCTTGCTTTAAGAGTTAGATCTTGCCATTACATGTCAGAATTTTTTTTATTTTTCCAATCTTAATCGAACATGATGGGTGCATGCACAGGTACTACCCACAACATCAATGTCGTAATAAATATGTTTTGTAAACTAAACTGTAAAAGATTTAACTCTCAAACTATGGACCAGCTTTTAATCTTTCTTATTGGCACCTTTATTTATACGAGAGCTTCAAAAGTAGACCCCATACGAGTATGTTCTCTGGTGTTCAAAGTTACCACCTAATGATATATGGAACTGCCAACATATTTTACTTAAATTAGTATGCGGTTACTTTTTACATAATATGCCGGCAACTAGTGTCTTATGGTCTGGTATTTCAAGGGCCTAATTTTTTTTTTGAACCGTATTTGAGAACTAAGTTTCTAAATGCTCATTGCTACGAAGCCACCTAGTATACTCTACTCGCTCTGTCTCAAAATAGATATTTGACAAAAATTAGATGAATCTATATGTTAACTAGTGTCAAAACATTTAAAAAACTGACACGTCTATTTTAAGACGGAGGGAGTAGCGAAACTGTGGTTGCAAAATGTTTTTTTATCTTTTCACAGAGCTGTGAGGGGTCTCACGCTATGGGCAGAGACCTTTACAATTTCCTTTGTTTTAACTTAGAAAAGGTAAATCAATGGTGGCATGGCATGGGCAGAAGCCACTGGTCCACACAATATGAGCACATGCAAACCAACAACTCAATGTTACTGCCACCAACTCGAAGGTAACAGTAACACGAGCTTAGCCAGACACAAGCTACAAGACAACATTGGTATAATAAGAGGGGGGAAAGGCAAACAATTCCAGTTCTCCAAGTCCACAAATCGATCTGTGAGACAAAGAAAATCGATCAGAGTGAGGGCAGCGTATGGGACGCGCGCGGGCGGCTATAGTTTATCTTGAAGCTTGCTAGTGTACCCCACTAGTGATTGATGGCAGATGATTTGCCAAACCCTAGCACTCGCCGCTGCGGCTATAAATACCGTACAACCCCTGAGCCTTAAACCTCAGCTCGGGCAAGCACCAACCTCTCTCATTCGTTCCTTAACTCCACCAGCTAGCCATCATGGCGTTCTCCAAGTCCCTAGTTGCTGTGGTGCTGGTGCTGGCAGCGTCGGCGATGTGCGCCGCCGGGCAGGCTCCCTGCAACGGTCATAAGGTGACGGTGCAGAACCTGTGCGACCACGACCTGAAGCTGGACATCGAGCCGCTGGCCAACAGCAACCTTCTCTTCAACAACGGCTACGTCCTCCCCCGCCACCAGCACAAGGAGTTCCAGGTGTGCGCGTGGACGGGGCGGTTCAAGACGGCCGGCGCCGCCATGGTGGAGTTCCACTTCGGGCACGAAGGCGGGGCGTGGTACCAGCTGACCACCGACCAGGCGAACGCCAACATCCCCGTCTCCTGCACCCCGCACGGGCACCCGCTGCTGGGCGAGTGCCCCGCCGCCGGATGCAGGAGAGGCAAGTGCTTCAGCCGCTCCACCGCCGGCGGCAACTGCCACGGCGTCTCCGAGATGAAGATCGTCTACTGCAGCACCTAGATCTGAAGATCCGGCCCCGGCCGAGAAGCTAGCTAGCTGCTAGCATGCGTCATCAGTGTTGAATAAGTTTGCAGCGCTCCGTCTGATCGTTAGCAGTAGTAGTATCGCAGCTGCTAGTTTTAGCTAATCATCATGTGCTCTTGAACTCTGTTAGCCAGTAATGTCGTGTCGTGTTAGATTTGCACTTCAATAAGAAAAAATCGTACTAGTTCCAGTGGCAATGGGCTCTCTGCTTTGGTCTGACTTGTTCTTCAGCATGCCATGCCAAGACATGCATGCATGCATGCATCTCTGCCTTGGTCGTGATCTAGTGTCAAAGTTTGGCCGTTGTCTCCATGCACTTGTACTTTACTATTTTTCAAGCATATATGAAAACGTTCATGCATGCACGAACGCGGCACGCCTCCTCCTGCTACGAACAAAACAGCCGCGCATGGGCACACATGCTTTGCTGATGGGAGGCGTGCATAAGGCTGCAGCGTAAGGTGTCGAAGTGGGATCCAATCTAAATCTCACTTTTATTTTGTCTTTTTAGCGCAATTTTTTGTGTAAAAACAAGATAAACTATAAATGCGATTTAGGTGGATCCACATACCCTACTGCAGCAGAGCTGAGAAAAGAAAAGAAAATAAATGAAAATGAGCCCTATAGCACTCTGGCTGTCAGTGCGAAGCAAGCCTACTAAGAACAGTTTATAATCCCTCCGTTCCATAAGATATTTTAGCTTATATATATATATATATATATATATCTACACGGATTTTAGTGGGTAGGTTCATTCATTTTACATGGAACCTATACACTTAAAAATTATATAAATATATATATTTTCTAAAAAAATAAAACATGTTATATTTTAAAATGCAGGGGAGACCATGATTGGGTGAGTTTTTTTTTCTGAACGTGCGAGAATACACGCTTTTTTTTATAGATAGAAAGAACAAAAACAGAGTCCACAAACAAAGGGTGAGTGAGAACCATTGTCTCCTCCCGTCGTCGTCTTCTTACCGGGAAGCTAGCGGGGTAGGTAGTCCCAGCCATGCTTTCACGGTCACCGTCCTTATCGTAGCAGCATCGATCGCCGGGGGAAAAGCAGCCGCAGGAAAACCGGGAAAGCAGATAAACGTGGCAGAGAGGGGATACCCATCGATTACCGAGGGTGCACGCGTGTACAGTACAATGCACCTACGTCAACAGCCTGAACACCACGTTCCTCCGTCTGATCAGCTGCACAGCACTGATTCCTCCGGTCCGTTTACACATCGAATAGTATTACTCCTATCCGTTTTAAAATATAAGATGTTTTATTTTATAAAAAAAGGTATTTAAACATTTTTAGTTTGTAGGTTATTCGTTTTAAAATATAAGATATTTTATTTTATAAAAAGAGTGTATTTAAATTTTTTTAGTTTGTAGGTTTATTTAGTTTTAGAGTGAACCTATGCGCTAAAGTCCTTAACGGATGGAGTACTTATGTCCTTGTTAGGTATTAAAGTTTTAGCGGGGCTAATCTTAAATTGGGTAAAACCTCGCCTTCACCCAAACCCCTCTAATCTCATAAAATGTTAATCTCATCAATCCACTGGGTAGAAGTAGTGTATTAGATATTAAAATAGAATACACTGGAACTTGAAGAAAAGTAGGACTAGAGTGATTGAATTAGTCCAATACGCTAAACATACTATTTAAATTAAGTGGGATTTAGAGTTTGGTGAGATTATCCCCTCTTTTTTCATAAATATTTTTTTTAAACTAATTCCCACGAATACGCTAGTACTCCCAGTTTCAAAATATAAGATGTTTTAGCTTTATGAATGAAGTGTATCTAGATCCTTTTGTGTAGGTTCATCTAGATTTGGAGTACACCACACATTAAAAGACGTTAGATACACTCCTTTCTCAAAACTAAAACATTTTATATTTTGAAAAGGAGGAAGTACCAAACAAGGCCTTGGAGTATTTGACAGTGGCGTTTGGTCACTGACCCTAACACTAACTGCGTTCGGTTTAAAAACTGGCCAGCTAGGACCGGGATGTAGAGTCTGTTTAACCCTGAAATTGCATTTGGCGCAGATTATAGCATCTTCACCGGGGCTTGGTCGTGAAAAAAATTATCCATGTGCTGCACAATCATACCGATATTCTCTAGAATTCTCGAAAGTAATTCCCCAAATGTCAACTCTAACATCAATGATCACCAGTACAGGTACTATCTATTGATATCTATCCACCGCGGTCCGTATTTCTGAAGACATACTTCAACCCCTCGTAGGTGAAAAAAACACTGATTTGCAAAAAAAAAAAGAGTGCTACGAAGGATGTGCAGCGGGAATTTTAGTGTGCTCCAAACTCATTGCGCTATTGTTCAACACGGTGTTTGGTAGATTTTTTTTGTTTTGAAAATGAGTGCTTTTAGGCCTTCCGCAAGGACATCTTCACCGGCTCTACCCGAATGGTTCAGCCGTGTCCTAATCAGTCCGCACGGACAGCTAGGACAAATGCGGCGTCCCAGCAGGGTGACCCATCCGGCAAAATCAGGCCGGACCGACCCATCCGGGTATCGAATTTGGGCCTGAGAGGGGTCTGTCCGGACAAACGTCGGCGCTGGCCTGTCCGGTTTAAATACAAAATGGCCCCAGTTGCATGCACACAATAGGCCTCTTCTCTCTCCTCTCTCTTGGACTGGTCTTTCCGATTTTGTACGTTATGGGTCGTACTGCTGGGCACAGCTGGCCGGACAGGCCGGACCACGGTCCCAAAGTGACCACGAGCCGACTCAAACGGATAGAAACGGACCGTTTCGATCACGCGTTTGGGTCGACCCGGTGGAGATGCCCTAACCGGTGCCCAAGACCTCAAATGGGCATCAATGCCTTGACAATTGTTTTTTGCACCGGTCACACAGCGTGGCGGATCCTGTAAAAATAGTGGGACCCATTGTTAGGATAAAAACTCTATCGACCCAACCTCCATCTCTCCTTCGCGCGAGTTCTAGTTCTGCTCTGAAAATATCCCCTTTTAGATAATTCATCGCTACTCAGCTCGTCTTTTCGATTCAGCAAGTTCCTAGCCTAAATCCATGTTCATCTACGGCGCTGTTCGGATCAAGAAAGTTCAGGCAGTATGACAAGCAGTTAAGATGGAGGAAGCTCCCCTCCCATCCTGTCCCGTCCATGTCCATCACCGGCCGGACGGTGGCCGTGAGCCGGAGTTTGCGGCAATCGACTCCGTGCAGCATGAGCTGGTGCCGCCCCTCCGCGTACTACGTTAGCAAGCTCCTCTTGCGAGACGGCAGTTGCAATTGTCATCTTAATCCTGATATTTTATTGACTTTCGAGTTTGGGCATCGGAGCACCTAGTTGCTTCGATTCCCGCCTCTGCATCACAGGGCACCGGCATTCGATGCGTGAAGACTCATCTGAACACCGATTTGAGTATACGCTGTGGAGGGCCTTGTTACTTAAAAGTAATGTTTACACCCGGTTTTTGCATAACTTAGATGCACATAGCTGATCAAACCATATGACTAAATCTAAATGAACCTACACACTATGTGATACTCCCTCCGTTTCAAAATATAAGGTGTTTTAGCTTTGTGAAAGAACTGTATCTAAACTCCTTTTAGTGTGTAGGTTTATCTAGGTTTGAAGTGAACCTACATGCTAAAAGGAATCTAGATACACTCATTTCACAAACTAAAACATCTTATATTTTAAAACGGAGAGAGTGGTATGAATAAGGGTAGGACATTTAAGGTCTTGATTGATCTCGGGGGCTCGAGCGGCAAGTGTTTCTCCATGTGCATCTTGAAACCTGTGGTTGTGCTATTCCATCTGATCCAAATTATTTGGCTCGGGTTTATTTAGATTCGGATGTATCTAGATATGTTTTAATATTAGATACATTCGAATCTTGACAAATGTAAATTAACTAATTTAGATCGGAGGAAGTACTACCAATCAAGTTCAAAATGAATTGTGCTACTGCCTAATCAAGTCCAAAATAATTTGGTTACGCAATCATGTAGAGGTTGGAAAACGTTAATTCTTCCATCTTATTTTATTTAAAGTTCTTTGATTGTATTAACTCTATTTATTATGTACTATGTTAGTTAAATTATTCGCGAAGAATTCATATAACTATTTGATTGTGTGGACTATTTTTTTACGAAAGAATGAACAGGTATGTGCGCTGCTCCCACGAGGAGGCGAAAGGCGGCGGCTAAAAACCCATCTATGTTTCATTCCCTCCGTCGAGACGCCGTCGGTCCGTTCCGCCTCCGATGGTCTTAAGGCCTTGGAGATGTGGCGGACACGGTCTCTTGCCGGCAAGAGGATTTTCTCCTTCACTTAGGCTATTTTCTCGTTTGTTTTTTTGGATGTTGAGCGATGGCTACATCCTAAAGTCAGGATAAAATCCCCTCGGTTCTATCCTCGCTACGGTGGTGCGCCTAGCGCTGACGGAGGGCGCGCGGAGTTGTGTGTCCGGCTGATCTCCTGGGATCTAGTAATTTTCGTGTTAATTTCAGGTTAGTCCCTTCCAATCTACTGATGTCATCATTGGCGATGGTTACTGCTTTAGTGCACTGGTTTTTTGGGAGCTTATCACGACGACTTCACGTCTGTCTACTACAACAAGCTCTACTACGACAAGCTTTGCCCGGTTCCGGTGATGGAGGGGCGCGGACGGCGACGCGCTTTCGGCTCGTGCTCTTTGCTAGGTGGTCCATCGACCTATTTGTATTTTTTGTTCATTTTAGACCTCTTTGTACTACTGTTGATGATTATTAATAGATCGGTGAAATTTCGCGAAAAAAAGGAAGAATGACCGGAATTATTTAAAAAAAAGAATAACCGGAATGGTGAAGATAGGAAAAAAAGACAACAACGGACCAAATAGATCTTTCGGTGGAGTGCCATGTCCCGAAATAGGGACAAGGGTTCTCGCCTCAGATGGTTTGTTCGTATTCACGTCATTTTTTAAAGAGTTATTTGACACAATCCAAATCCAATGAAATCAGGTTGTAAGTTGATACTCCTCGTCATCACGCTAAACGGCTATGTCAAACCAGATGGTTTGTTCGTAGACGAGTTGGAGCTTGCCGCGGCAACGCCAAACATGGCAATGTGCTGCTTTTTAATTATGAGCAGGGTGACGGCCTGCGCGGAGAGTGCCTCGGTCTCCTCCCGCCAGTCTCCTCCCGCCACTGCATCGACATAAGCTTCTTTTTAACCTTGCCAATGATGGCAGCTTTCGCGGGAGATGCGGGACCCAGGCTAGCGACCTGCCTAGGGCGCTCCACCACCTCGCGCTGCCCTTCGATGTTGCATTTCTCCGAGGGATGTCGCCGTCGTAGGCGTCGAGGCGTGCCTGTCACAGTTCCTCGAAGAACACGTCTAAGCGCCCTCCCCCCGTCAGTTGGGTTCAGCCTGGGGCGTCGGGGGACAAACGGGCCGCACCAGCGCCAAAAAATATTTGAGGCGGCGGGCTGGGCATGAATCTGACCGCCGGCACCCCCGATGGCCATTTAGGGCGGCTTTAGGGCCCCCGAGTAGAGATGCTCTAACAATATCTAAATTGTGTCTGAAAATGGGTCGATCTGAGTTGCCCTTAATTAGTGTCTGTTCGAGAGCACTTTATTTCAACCTGATTTTACATAGACCATGGAGTACATTTTCATCACTTAAACAAGCATGTCAGTCTCCTAAAAAAGTCTCCCCTCCCTTATCCTCTCCTACTCCCCTATGTTGAAAGTCCCCCGTGAGCTTCTGGGCCGCTCCCGAGCCCTTCCCAGCAGCGCTGCCAGGCGGATATGGCGGAGGAGAGGCGCCGGAGTAGGTGGTAGGCCTAGGCTTAGAGTTCTCGGTAGCTTGCCAGTAGTTTGGAGTAGGGCATCAGTTTTCTGGCCTAGATCTTCTGCATCCTACGTCGGTGTCTGCTCCTGGTCGTGCTCCGGTGGACGGAGGCGACAACGAGCTTCTTTACCCCATGGATTTCCGCAATAACTTTCAAGGCTCACGGGCGCTGGCCTTTGGCCAGATGCGCTGCATCGCTTCACTTCCCCTCTCTGGCTGGCCCTGGCGGCGAGGAGAGGGGGATGCGGGCGGTGGTGCTGACGGTGTTGGAGGTTGCGGGGCTTTGCTTGGGTGGCGCTTCGGCATGGCGCCAGCAGGCGACTGCACTTTCTTTTCGTCAAGCTTCTAAGGTGGAAGTCCACGAAGAGGGTTGTGGCAGTGAGGCTCCTTCTCTTCTTCAATAAGCATCGCGGTCATCGGTGCTTTCTTCCCCTTCGAGCTTCCACCATCCTCCTGGCCGGCCGTGGCAGCGAGAGAAGGGATTGCGGCAACTTGAAGTGTCTTGGAGCATGCTTGTGGCCTTATTTGCGGATGGTTGTGTACTCTGTTGGTTTCGTTCGCTGGGCCACTGCCCTTTCTGGTCGAATGTTAGCCTGATGGTTCAACCTTCTTCGGAGGCCCTCAACGATTCCTGTACCGGAGCTCGACACCCATTTGCCGCCAACTGGTTCGTCCCCGGAGGCATAGAGGTGGCTGTGATTCTTCATCGGAAGTGAGAGCGCGAGCAACTTTCTCCAAGACGTCGGCATCTTCAACGCCTTGAGATCATCGGCGACTGGTGGTGGAGAAGATCTAGGACCTGATTGCATTTTAGATTTTGTCCTAGGGTTCTTTTTGAAATATTCATGGCCTCTTCTCCAAATTCTAGATTTTTTAGGGCAATAGACTTAAGGGGCCTCGATATAAATTGTATCCACCCCGCAGCCCTTGGTCCTTCTGGACCTTCCCCGCTCGGGAAAAAAAGCACGTGAGGCCGTAGCACTGGTAACTCGTCGCCAGTGGATAAGTACTCAAGAGTAGGGGTCCCTACTGAAAAAAGGAAGTAGAAACACTTTTGGTCTTTTTGCTCATGCTAGGCCATGGTCTCGAGCCGTGTGATTTTGGTTCGCGGCGCGATCAGACCACTCTAGAGCCTACCTTTTTCTGAATAACCGCTCTAGAATCTACCATGTCCTATAAATTAAGTTACTTCTGATTGTCACCAATGATTTTTATTTCCGTTTTATGATACAGATAGGTGATATTCCATAATTAATGACGCGTTTCCCTTAGACATTAGTATGTACGGTTTTTAAGATGAAATTTTGATAAAAGTTGAGCAAAAGCATTTGGTTTATATTGTATCTTTCATGAAACTTACTACTCCCTCCGTTCAGAAATAACTGAATTGGGTCTGTCTAGATTCGAATGTATCTAGACGTATTTTATGTATAGATACATTCGAATCTAGAAAAATCGAAATCAATTATTTCTGGACGAAGGGAGTATCTTTTCATTAATTATGGATCAATGTTACATCTGAAATCAAAAGAGGGAGTAAAGAAACTGGGGATCATCTAACCAGACAGATTTTTGGTTTGATCCCTTTGCCATCCTAGCCAATTCATGTGCAACTTCATTTGCCTCCCAAAGTTCATAAATAAACTGAATCTTCACAAACTCAGTAGAGAGATGGTAGCAATCATCAGAGATAGCAGCAGCAACTCCATGCGCCTGTGCAGCATTCTTCATCATATCCACAACTTCAGTACTATCAGAGCACATGATAACTCTATTGAATCCTATCCACAACTTCAGTAGTTAATGTTGGATTCATATTGGATAACAATTTCGAATAATGATAATTGAAAAACATGAGTGCCTTATTCATGGGATTGGATATAGTAGACCAGCCCACATTTTAGATGCTAATAAAGAAAAATAAGAACCAAAAAGGGAAGAAAACAATTGCAACGAGTTACTAGATTTAAGGACTTCTTTGGTTCATAGGATTTCAAAAGAAAGGAAAAAAATGAATTATAGGTCATAGAGTTTCGACTCCTACCAAAAAAAATATGAAAATGCACAAATGTATGTTAGATGTTCGGTTCGGTCGCACCTTGAAAAAACATGAATGTGTAACAACTGTCTCTTGGGAAAGTGAATTTTCAGGACATAGGTACACATGAACCCGTATGAACACAAAATAAAATTTGAAAAATGTGAAACTAGTTTCTAAATTTGAAGGATGCATGTAGGTATGCGTGTGCCAATTTCAAACTTAAATTCGAAAGAATGTAACTTGGGTAAAAAGATAAAAGCACCCTACGAACAGTACAAGTTGCGGGATTTTCGCTGTGCATTTTTGGATTTGTTCTTTTGTGTAGGCCACATACTTGCATATGTTTGCTTGAAATTTGTATGGTATGTATCAATGTAGTATACACATGCATGATTTATCTCAAAAAACTTGGAGACTAAAAAATACGATTTTTTGGGCTGGTTCCAAAGTTGGATTCATATGTACGCATGCCTAGGCACGTAATTCCGGTCTCTTGGTTGCTCTCCATACAAACATACTCTACATGAGTTTGTCTAGACGATTATGTGTTTGTCATAGCTGTCACTGAAACAAAACATTTCTATTGAGATGGGCTTGCTAAAATTTTCATTTTAAAAATTGCATGCAAAATATATCATAGGACTGCAGATCTTGAAAGATGTAGGCAACCATGAAAATGATCACGAGGAACCTGCAATAATCTTCGGGACTACAAAGTTTGCAATGTGGTAACTATTTAAGAAACAAACATGCATAGCCCTTGAAGTTGGAGGGGGTGTAGTACTTCCGTAAGGTGTAATTTTGTAGAGGACCAAATGTTCATAACTCGATGATGGTGAGTTGTGAGTGACAACATGATACGCTCTTTCTTTAGGATAGGACTAAACTCTATTTTCTTATAGGGGGAAAGGGAGAGGACGGCGGCATGGGCCGCGGCCATGTAGTGAGCTAATTGATGGCATCAAATGGGCCAGCTCGGGAGCCCTATGCTCCGCCTTCAGTCGGAGTGAATCGCTCCCGCCCGAAGAGCTTTTCGAAATGGGCTGAATTGGAGCGGCCCAATAAAGATGTACCTTTTTTTCTTTTGTATGTTTTCATTTTTCTTTGGTTAATAAACATCTCAGAATATGAAAAAAATGATCAAATTTCAAAAATTGTTTGAAATTAAACATGTTCCAGCTCAAACATGTTTGAATTTGAAAAATATTCAAATTTAAAAAGTCAAAGCTTGAAAAATATTCAGATTTTGAAAATGTCCAAATAAAAAAATTGGTCAGAATTCGAAAATGATCGAATTTGAAAAAAGAATGAAAATTAAAAAACAAAACAGTCAAAAAAGGAAAATCTATATCTAGGAAAAGCCGACAAAGGACATAGAAAAACCATAAGTAAACCAAATACGCAGTTAAACGGGCCGCGGCCTAACTCCCTTGACTTGTGATAAGCGGAGCATAGAGTTTGCCGCCAGCTCTGCCATGCCCTTTTCGCCCTACTTGTGCTCTTGAGAGTGAATCTGAGAAGATGGAAGAAGCTTTCACGAAGCTGTGCATTTGTGTGAAATCATGCACCTACTTGTGCTCTCACCAGCATATTTTCTTGCTGTTGCAACACGAAATCGGTGCCTTTTTGGCATGTCTCCTGTTCATTGTTCCTCAAAGAAAAACCTTTTCGCCCTTCCCTAGCTACGATCTGGATCAAAACTCTCGACGCGAGGCACCGGTTTGCGCTTCCCTAGCCACGATCTGGGTCAAAGCTCTGCGCCGTTTTGGATCCACCGGTGGATGGATGGATGGATGGACCGTGGTTTATCCTTTTGGTACACTACTACGCGCAACGCGCCTCGGCAAACTTCTCCGCTAAGACGTGCCAACATTTACAGTAGTAGTAGCACTGGCAGAACTGAATTTCTGAACTTCCCAATAAGCATGGGCGTAGTGCAGGCAGCAGTCGGTTAGTTTCCTAGTATGTATGGCCTCTTCCTCGTGTTTTCAAGGCTTCCTGATTAGTCCCCAACATAACTGAATTTCTGTTTGGGTGGGCGGTGACTAGTTCTGTCCCCAACACTGCGAGACCTACCACATTGATTCTTGTTTTGTTTGTTCCGAAAACTGCCAGAAGCAAGCGGGCAAGGAAGGAACCAATACCATCAGCCATATCAGTATGACGAAATATACGAATATCCAAAAAAAAAGTATGACGAAATATGCATGGTGGTTCTGAATAATTAGTGTCCACTTGTTGCCATGCCTAAAGCTATGCACCGGCCGCGCGCACGCCTTTGCATTTCTGGATAACTGGCTAAGGACGCCAGCACACCATATCCGAAACAAGCTAAAAGGTAACCCTCCAGCTGGAAGAAATAGACTCGACAATGGGCAGGCTACGTTCACCAAGGCGGGAGCGGGACAAATCTCATCTCAGCAGCGATTTTCGGATGCAACAATGCACGGGAAGCTTCCTTGCAATTGCAACTCAACAACACCGTGATCCTAACGCAAAGATACATACCGAGCACCTCTCATGTGACAGGAACATGAACACGCAAGCACAAGCCTCTGGGTCAAGTCACGAACACGCGTACGTCCAGTCGTAGAATAAGAGGGGATTGTGACAGGGGAATTGCATTCCTGTTCCTGCCTCAAACAACAGCCCCGGGAGCCACTCTTTGATGGAACTGAGCATATTGCGAGCTTGGTCAACATGGAAGACTAGAAACGCTTTCGCTTTTCAAGGAATTGGGCAAGATCTATATAGATACAGGGCGATCTTCAATTAAGGAGGAACTCAGATGGCTAAAACCCAGGGCAACTAGAGAAAAATGTGCAGTGTTCTTTCTAGGCTAGGATTCTTGGGGTTGACAGCTTCATCTGACCTGCTGGCTACATCACATTTTTAGTTTGTTTGCCTTTGTACAGATCTCTTGTACAATTCCAGTAACAAAAATCGAGCGCAGATAGAGCAGAACACAGAATTAAGTCCCTGAGATATGCTGGCTGGAATGAATATACGGACTTTGTTTCTCACAGAATGAGAATTCGCTGCAGAAATAACTGAGTGAGATCGAAAGGCTTGGTCAATCGAGGTGCTTTGGCATGTTCTACAGTTACTAGAGTCTGTTAGTACGATTTTTTCCTTGTGGAATTTGCCACTGAATTACTATGTATTTGGTGAACACTGACCACCTTGCCTATATAAACAAGCGCCTGCGCGTCCGTCTCGTCAACCCCATCACCAACCAGTCCACCGCCACTCTACACAGCCAAGAAACACGCAGATGGGTGCCATGGCCGAGCGCATCGTCCTCGCCTTCCTGCTCGCGGCCGCCAGCGTCCTGTCGGCATCGGCAGTGGACACCAAGCTGACCCTGCACAACCTCTGCCCGTTCGCCGTGTACCCGCTGGTCACCCCCAACAGGGGCCTCCCCGCCATCTCCGACAACACCCACAGCCTCGACGCCAACGGCCGTGGGCTCGTCTCCATCACCTTCCCGTCCACCACCTGGTCGGGCCGCGTGGTGGCGCGCACCGGCTGCACGTCGCCGGCGGACTGCGACACGGGGTTGGCGGCCCCGGAGACGGTGGTGCAGCTGGTCGTGCACTCGACCGATGCGGGGCCCGGGCAGGACCTGGCGACGTACAGCGTGAGCCTGGCGGAGGGGTTCAACATCGGCGTGGTGGTGAGCCCGCAGTCCATCGGCGGCGGGCAGTGTCCGGCGCTGGGATGCCCGGTCAACCTCAACGACGATTGCCCCGCGGATCAGCGCGTCGTCGGCAAGGACGGCGGCGTGGTGGCGTGCAAGGGGGGCCAAGGGTACTTCAAGCAGCGGTGCCCGCTGACAAGGGTGAACGGGACCGACCATGAGTCCGTGCCGCAGAACTGCCTCGCGCCCGGCGAGCTCAAGGTCGTCTTCTGCCAGACCGCCATGTAGACTCGTCGATCGGCGCCGCCTCAGCGTGCCGTTGATGCAATGTGCAAGGTGTTGTGAAGTGAGGATGCACGTGTATCCCGGCCGATTAGGTCTTGGTGTTCGAGATTTTGATTTTGTTATTTTGGAGTAAGGAGTAATTTTCTTCGTACTGGAGCTTATTGTATGCCTGTTTGATTATTTTGCTTTTATTATTTACCGCCGGGGGCCAGGGTACTTCAACCTGTCGGGTACCATGGCAGCCTACCGTGGATCATTCCTCTGTCACGAAACCACCAGAGTAGACTTCTCATAGAGTAATGTTGCGGTGGCCAGTGGCTAATTACCCCAGGCTTTTTTTTGAAAAACATTCCTATACATGTATAATTCATGATTTTGTACATATGGTATTGATTCTAATCAAATATACTACTCTCTCCGTCTCAAAATAAGTTATATGGGTTTGTCTAAATTTGGATGTATCTAGACATGTTTTACTACTTCCTTTGACCTATATTAGTTGACTTGGATTTTTCTAGATTCGAACGTATCTAGTATTAAAATATGTCTACATACATTCCAATCTAAACAAATTCGAGTCAAGTTATATAGGTATATTCAAATCTAGAAAAACTTAAGTACTTGCCAATCCGTAGAACCTCTAGGGAGTAAGGACTGAGCCCAACGTGTGGACTTTGTGGCTGTTGTTTATAACTACAGAATACGGTGCGGGAAAACAACCATGCTAATGGACTAGGGATGTGTCTGACCGCTCGCGTCGCGCCGCGCCGCGCGCCTCCTCGGGCGACAAGGGAGGAGCCCTTGCCGCCGGCTCCCGCCGCCGCCGGCACACCCTCCGGGCGAGCTCGCGGGATGAGCTCCCTCGGGGCCCTGGCCTGGCGACCAACCGCTTCTCCCCGCTGAGTTTGGACAGCTCTGAGGGATAGGAGGAGGTCGATGCTGCGTCCAGTTCTCCTGGCGGTGGGCCGTCAGAGATTGTGCTTGGAGGTTTCGTGGAGCTGGCCCTGGGAGCGGCGGCTTCCCCTACCACGGAGCTGCGGGGGAAAGAGAGGGAGCCCCGGCAGTCTCCCCCGGCCCAGATTCCACCGCCGTTCCATGGCCTCCGCGACCCCGATTTCCCGCCTCTGCTGGCGTCTCCCGTCCTCCTGTGCTCCCCTTCGACTGCGCGGAGCCCGAAGCTTGGCGGAGCCCTCGCTCCGTGCTGGTGGGTGACTTGCTGGTTTATGTCGAGACACCAGGGTCGCCGCCGTCGCCATTGCCGGAGTGCTCGCTGCCAGATCCGGATCTGGGAATTTCAAATTCCCCTTCTTTGGTGGGCCCGCCTCTGGGTGGTGGGCCGGACCATGGAAGGCTGGAGGGTTCGGGCACTGGCGAGCGGGCCCGATACTGCGAGCAGCGGCCTGCTGGGCTCGGTGCTGGGCCCTGGACCTGTTGGGCTCCGTGTGACCCACTCACCCCACTCCGGTCTCCCCACCCCACCTCCTCCTCGCCGCTGCTACATAAGTGGATTTGGCTTCCCTGAAACCCTAAATCTTGAGTTAGGTTTTCCAGCTCCTGCGAGAGATGTGAGAAGAAACCTAGCCAAAGCCAAACTTCTCCGCTACCCCCTGTCTTCCTCCTCCTCTTTGCTCCTCCCCTCCCTCGTGCTGATGGACCGCGACCACCACTTCCGTGGGAAACACTCCTTCGACGACTTCGTCGGCGGTAGCCGCCACCGCTCCGGCGACCCTCGGGACAGGCTGTTGTTCGAGCCGGAGGACCACTGCCGCCAGATCCATGACCGCGAGGGCGAAGCCACTCGTCGCTACGACTCGAGCTACATGAATGAAGATCGGCAGGGCTCTCCTTTGCCCGTCTAGCGGGCCAGAGATCCGCCGTGCCCGGTCGGGAAGAAGAGAGGCAAGGGGCCAAGAATCCCCCGTCGAACGGAGCTGCCCTGCGCGGGCGCGGAGCGGCCACTCCCGGAGGCGGCGGCGAAGAAACTTGACGGAGGTGCGGCAAACATCACGTGTTACAACTGTGGGCAGTTGGGGCATGTCCAGGCTACATGTCTCGCAGAACCGTTCTGCATCGAGTGTGAGACGAAAGGGCATCTATTAGCTATGTGTACTCGTGCACCCAAGCCTAAGGAAGTTATGTGGATGGGTTTCAGCGGAGAAGGTTGGGCCTTTTTCTGCTTCGAAATCCCTGAAGATGAGTTACAGAAACCTGCACTGAATTTCCGCCACAGTCTACATCGAGGAAGCTATGTGGATGGGTTTCAGCGGAGAAGGTTGGGCCTTTTTCTGCTTCGAAATCCCTGAAGATGAGTTACAGAAACTTGCACTGAATTCTGCCACAGTCTACATCGAGGCCGACAACTTCACGACGGAGCAGGTGGTGTCCGAACTGCAGGAATCGGTTGATGAGACTTGGGACTGGCACGTCCGCAAGCTCAGCGCATCGGACTTCACTATTGTCTTCCCGTCCAAAGAAAGCCTCTGTATGGCCATCTACGGGGGAGGCCTTACATTGCCTTTCAGCAAGGCTCATGCTCTAGTGATTCTCGACGCTGTGGACGCTCAAACGGCTGAGGTCCTGGTGGACACGTGGGTGCGGCTGCACGGCGTACCTCCGCTGCTCCGCAACGCTGACCGCCTACTCTCTGGCATGAGTGAGATTGGGCGTCCGATTCATGTGGATGAGTTATCCTTGGTTCAAGCTTCGGAACCGGTTATTATGAAATTCGGATGTCATGCGCTGGTGCAGTTGGTGAAATCTATCATGCTTTTTGTCAATTCTCAAGGGTATGAGATCAGAGTTGAAGCCATCCCTTCGACCCGCTCGGGAACCTCTTTCCCTCCCCACCCACCGCCTCCTAAGCCTCAGGACGACCAAGACAAAGATGAAGAATGGGCGGATGGCAGCTCTGATGATGACATGTGGGATGGACGCTGGGGTCAGCATAGCTCTAGGGAAATCTCGCCCGCCCCTCCTCCGGCTAAGGGTGCTTCCTGCAGCAAGGGACAGTTGTCCGCCGTTGAAGTCTCCGAGCTTCACTGCTCTATGCTACCTTCGCCTAGGGGGGTGAAAGCCTAGGGCGCGCCCCGGTCGTGTTGGCCACGTCCCAGTTTGGCTCCAACCTGCTCTCGGGAGGCGACATCTTCCCTGCTCTGGCCAAGATCAGATCGTGCACCCCCACCGCCGCTGTGACCTCTGCTAGTGACCAACCGCCAGACTCGCCCTCGGGCAATGTGGAATTCTCGTCTGGGGGCGGCATGGAGGTGGATAGGACCCTTCTCTCTGTGGTTCCCTCTCCACCTCAGGAACTGGGGCTTTCCCCCGATGGAACCTTGGTGGTGTCCTCTGCTTCTGACTGGGAGGTCGATGCGGAGGCTTTGCGTGCCAGGGAGCGACGTAGCAAGTCCAACGCCGACCGCCAGGCCAAAAAACTAGCGTTGGCTGAGAAGACCGCAACTGTCAGGATCGAGGTGCCCTTCCCCAAATACGTTCCGGGGGACGGTCCTGCAGGAACCGGCAGCGGTGTCCCCCCTGGCTGCTACCGTGGCTCAGGCACCACGTAGTAAGGCCGTCCCTGCTGAAGCTGCCAGGAAGAGTGACAGAAACAAGGGGCTAACGGATAGCCCGTTATTGGAGCAGGCAATCAACCTTACCAAAGAGAAGAACAACTCAGGCACCTTCCCCTCCTCCTCTTTTACTATTCTGCAAGATGTTCTTGACGCGCAGCTGCTCGAAGTTGCATGTCATAGCTGTGTGCTCTTCCCGGCTGCGTCCGGAGATTCGGCAGTGATCATGTCCATGTTTCGTGCCAGAGAGTTGGCCCTTGCTGAGATTGCTAGTACCAGAGAGTGTATTGAGGAGGAACAACGCATTTTGAAAGTTAAGTAGGAGCTGGAGGATGTTGCTAAAGGCTCAGCATATGTGTCCGTTTTGCAGGAGGTATCTCCGACAACTGAAAGGTCAGATGTCCCGGCTCCACCTGTCCCCAAACGGAAGTGGGGGAAAAGCATGGTTCCGCAAGGGAGGAAGCATGTCACCCGCCATCAGGAGTGTCCCCATGAGGATACTCTTTTGGAACATCCGAGGGTTTGGCCAACGGGGGCGCTGAACCCTACTTAAGGAATTCCTCCGAAAACGCAGGATTGATGTCATCTACCTCCAGGAAACCATCAAGCAAGAGTTCGCTGACCTTGAGCTTCAAAGTATTGAGCCGGGAGAGAAATTCTATTAGTGTTGGTTGCCGGCTTCTGGCCATTCCAGGGGAATGCTGCTGGGACTCAGGGACAGCATGTTCGAAGTCGACAACGTGGAACTAGGACAGTTCTTGGTTGGCGTTTTTGCCCTCTTCCACGCCTCTAACCTCCCCATCCATATTATTGGCATTTACGGCCCCGCGGATCATTCCAGATCGGTGACTTTTCTGGATGAGGTGTCCGCTAAAATCACTAGCTGCACGGCACCGATCATCATAGGTGGAGATTTTAGCCTCATCCGTTGAGAGGAAGACAAGAATAGTGACAGGATTAATCACCCAGAATGGAGTTACTCAATGCGCACATTGCCGTGGGCTCTTAGGGAAATCCCTCGCTCGGGAGCGAGGTTCACCTGGACCAACCGCCAACTCAATCCTGTCAGATGTGTGCTTGACCGGGTCTTCATCTCCCCCGCCCTGGAAGCTATCTATCCGATCTGCTCTCTGTTTGCGGAGACGAGTCTCGTCTCCGATCATACTCCCCTGATCTTTGACTTGGGTGAGGGATCCTCGATCATCAGTAATCGTTTCTTCTTTGAAACAGGGTGGTTTGAGATGCCGGGTTTTGAGCATATAGTGATTTGTCGCTAGAACGCGCTGGCATCTCGAGCTGGTGGACGGGACATTCTCGATTGGTGGGATTTCATGAGTTCCAACTTACGCTAGTTCCTCCGTGGGTGGAGTAGAAATCTGGGCAAGGATTCCAGGGCCAGGAAAGAGTCCCTGCTCGCTCAGATCAAGTCCATCGATGACCGGGAGGAGTCGGTGGGTCTAGATGACGATGAATGGGCTTTCCGTTATCAACTCGAAGATGAACACCTCAATCTTTATCGCCTGGAGGAGGAATTTTGGCGGCAAAGGGGCCGCGTTTGCGGGGCACTCCAGTGGGACGCCAACACTGCTTACTTCCATGCGGTGGCCAATGGGAGACACCGGAAGTGTAACATCTCCTCCCTCTCCTCTCTGAATGGCACTATTTCTGGGAAAGAGGCTCTACAAGACCATATCTACTCCTTCTATCGTCGGCTCCTTGGTAGTTCTGAAGATAGAGTGTGCTGCTTGGACCCTGACACCTGGTCAGGGTTGGCTCGGGTGTCAGATGCTGAAAATCTAGGCCTTTCACTCACCTTCTCAGAGTCTAAGCTCGAGGCCTTAGTTGGGGAGATGAAATCTGATTTGGCTCCTGGTCCTGATGGATTCTCGATCCACTTTTTCAAGAAGTTCTGGCCGCTTGTAAAGCAAGGGGTGCTGCACACTGTCAACGACTTCATCCTGGGCCGCATCGGCATCTCGAGGTGGAATTTTGGGGTGCTTTCCCTCATTCCCAAAGTCTAGGGGCGGACACCATTTCGCAGTTCTACCCGATTACTCTCATCAACGTCATCTTTAAGGTGTTATCCAAAGTGGTAGCCTCTCGTCTAGATCCTATTGCACACAGAGTTATAAGTCAGAACCAATATTCCTTCATCAAGAACCGGTTCATCCTCGACGGGGCTCTCGCCCTCCACGAGATCGTGCATGAATTGCGTAGGAAGAAGCTAGGGGGCATTCTTCTTAAGCTCGATTTTGAGAAAGCCTATGACAGGGTGAATTGGGACTTTCTTCACGAGGTGCTGCGCTGCAAGGGAATTGGTGAGGCCTTCATTCATCGTATCTCCCAGCTGACCGCGCGTGGCCAAACTGCCATCTCTATCAATGGGGAGATGAGCCTTTCTTTAGAAATCGGAGAGGGGTTCGACAGGGAGACCCCCTCTCCCTGCTTCTCTTCAACTTCATCGGTTAAGCTCTCTCCGCCATCCTATCAGCGGCCAATATCGCGGGTCACATCCAGGGGGTTGGTACCTCACTTGATTCTAGGAGGAATCACGCATCTGCAATATGCAGACGACACCCTCATTATGATTCAGCCAAATGACAGAGCGATTGCAAACTTGAAGTTCCTTTTGATGTGTTTCGAGGACATGGCTGGCCTCAGGATCAATTATCACAAGACGGAGGTGATCCTGATGAATGGCACTGATGTGGAGAAACGGCGGGGTGGCGTGCATGCTTAATTGCAAGTTGGGATCCTTCCCCTTCATCTACTTAGGTCTCCCAATCTCATACCATAAACTTACCATCGAACAGTGGAATTTCCTGATCACCAAGATTGCCGGGAAGTGGATACGTGGCTTGGACGGTTTCTCTCTTCTAGGGGAAGATTGATCCTGTCCAACTCCTGCCTGGCTAGCCTCCTGATGTTTGCTATGGGTCTCTTTCTGCTCCAAGACGGTGTCCACGCTAGTTTCGAGTCCCATCACTCTCGCTTCTTCTGGGAAGGGTCGGACACCAAGAAGAAATATCACATGGTCAATTGGCCAGCATTATGCAGACCGAAGAAATGTGTGTGTGGGGGGGGGGGGGGCGCTAGGGATCCTCAACTCCAAGAAGATGAATATCGCGCTGATGTTAAAATGGGTTTGGAAATTGTACCAACTCGACGACTCCATCTGGGCTTCGATCATTAGAGCAAAATATCCTGATGCAGGGGACCTTTTATCTAGTTCAGGCCAAGGGGGCTTACAATTCTGGCATAGCCTGCACAAAATCAAGCACTATTTCAAGCTGGTCGCTAGACACGTAGTGCAAAACGGGTACCGAACCCAGTTCTGGTTGGACTGGTGGACCGGCACCGGCCCTCTGTAGGACCGCTTCCCTCTCCTATTTAGTATCTCTCATGACCAGCACATCTCGGTGGCTCAGGCCATAGCGGCGGGCATTCCGCTGAGAGGTTCGTTAGACCAGGTTGGTATGCAACAGTGGCGGGAGTTGCAGGTGCTCTTGGACTCGGTGGCACTCTCCCCTAGTTTGGACAGGGTTTCGTGGGCTCTCGAGGAGGACGAGAAGTACTCGGTCAGGTCCATGTACACTAAACTCTCGCAAGGGGTGACAGTTGCCCACGGCAAGGACCTCTGGAAGGCCAAAGTACCCCTCAAGATCAAGATCTTTGCGTGGCAACTTATCCTTGACCGCCTGTCCTCTGGTCAACAAATCGCGTCGAGGAAGGGCCCATCCTCTGGGGATTGCGCCCTCTGTAGAGCAACTGAGGATGTGTCTCATATGTTCTTTGCTTGCCCCTTGGCGCAGTTTGGTTGGAGTGTGATTCGCCAACTACTTGGGTGCAACTGGTGTCCTGCAAATTCCCTCACTTGTTTGCCATTGTTTCTAGCCTGGTGGGCCGCCCGCGTAGATTACTTTGGATCCTTTTCTTGGCGCTGGCGTGGGCTTTGTGGAACATTAGGAATAAGCTTACTATTGAAGCAAAACTTATTAATCACCCTGGTGACCTTATATACAAAATGACTATCTTCTTACAGCTATGGAAAGGGCTCTCAAAGACGCTGGATCGAGCAAGGCTTAGTTGGTTTGCCTCCGAACTCAAGATACTTCACGCCATCAATAGATCAAATCCTTAGTGGTGGTATCCTTGTGTTAGAAAGTGTGTGTGGGTTTCGGTCTATGTGGGGAAGGTCGACCCCTTCTATGTGCACCTGATGCACCCTATACCTTAGCTAAGCTATATGCTGTAGGGCTTGTATTTCGTTTCCTGTACGTGGTGAACTTCTGGCTTTATTAATTTAAAGTTAAAGTCCGGCCGTGCGGCCTTTTATCTAATTTTTTTATAGATATAAATATAGAAAAACACATGTATATGATATCATAGGTATGAAATGACATCAAGTACTTTTTTTGAGAGCACACAAAGAACATGCAGCATGGTGCATTTACACCCATTATGAAAAAACATATTTCGAAATATCAAAAAAATTGAAAAAAATATCTACATGTACATTCCAATATTTTATATCAGTTCACAAGTTTCTGGGATGGATATTTTTTCTCTTTTCGCATGGGACACTTAGAATGTTATTTCATCCCAAAAACTTGTGAACGGATATAAAATGTTCGAATCTATGTAGACATTTTTTTCAAATGTTTTAACTTTTCGAAATATGTTTTCTCACAATAGGTGAAAATGCACCCGTGAGCCGAATAGCCACCTCCAAAAAGATGCCTTATCTTTATAGAAAACAGAAAACTCAAATACAAGATAACCAGATTCCTGTTGCTAACAATTGGTCTATGGTCTGGCTGAACTCCCACACACGCACACACCCACCACTTCTGGAACCTATGAGATGCAAAAGAGGCTATTCTAAGAAGATTAACATCGCTGTGATGTCGGTCACTCAACAACTTGAACCAAACTCCCCTTGTCGACGCACCATCCACCCTTGATGCCTAAAGGGAGGTCGCACGTAAATACCGGGACTCGTTCGGTCCTAGGAAAGGTGTCATCTTAGAATCATCGGAAGTGACATACGTTGCACCTTTGAATATCAACTTTGGACCATGATGAGCATTAGAGGGACGGAACAAGAAACATCAAGTCGTGCCTCTAAGCACTAGAGGGACGCAACAAGAAACATCAAGTCGTGCCTCTAAGCACAATGCTCTCAACAGAGGGACGAAGTCGAGGACACCGCCATTTCGCTAATTCTACCAAACCTAGGCTTTCGCTTGGAGACATCCACCAAACTGAAACGAATGAGTAAGCGCCAACACACCTCAATGACACCTTCAAGGAGGAGAACGGCGTCCATAGACATCGTTGCCACCGGCACCAACCAAGACGAGTTGTACTTTCATCCGTGTATTGCCGCACACTGTCCACACTACCCACCGGATTTGGGCAGCTATAATATCCTAGCATGTAGGACCGGACGAAGGGTAGAAATAAAAAAAATGTGCACCAGCATGCATGTATTTGAATTTTTTCACCAAACTAAAACCTAGGGATCGGAACTTATTTCACTTTAGTGAATTAGGGATTAGATCATCTGAGGTGAATGCTATAAATTTTGACATGATCTTTAGAGATTCTATGTGCCTTGGGTAAATAATTTAAATTTGAATATTCAAATGGTATATTTGAATTTGGTAAAGCATAGAAGATGAAATTATAAAGGAAATTGAGTTACTAAGTAAGGTAATGAGAAATTACAACAAAGTTATATTAAATATATAATATTTAATCAATAAAAGATTAAATGAATATCTTAATTACATAAATCATAATACACTGTACTATTACAAAAGGAGGTAATATAAATAAATATAAAGGAAAAGTAAATAATATATTTATTATTAAGTAATATTACATTGTCTTTACAATGAATAAACAAATGAAGATTACAAAAGGGATAAAAGAAAACCCTAGACTATTCCTAACTAAATCTTCAATCTTCAAATATTCTTACTTTTCATTTCCTGCAAAACAACATAATAAATCAAATGAAAATAAAAGAAGGGGATATCGTTAGTAAAACTCTCAGAATGGCAATGATTTGCATGCCGAATCATCATTGAGTTTTCTAGAAAATTAGAGGCCAACATTTTAATCTGTTCTTATCATATGTTGCTTCGATTAAATATCATTGGCTAAAAGGGGTAAGTTTCACGATAAAAGTAAGATAGAAGAAGTTAAATTTAAGAGGCAGTCCACGAATTTTCACTTGATATTATCCACATTTGGAAAAATATCTTAAACTTGGTAACTTAATCCAAGGCCCACATGGAAGATTGCCTAAACAAACACACACACTATTACATGTCACCACAACAGTGCAATCGGACCACAGATAAGAACGTAGCTACATCCGTATCAAGGAAGAAGATTGACACCACTTAAACATTTCTCCATATTCTCTCACAAACACAGCAACACAAGCCATATGCTCTTGGTAGTAAGGGTATTCTTGCAATAGCCATCATATAGATAAAACAAGAATTAAGCATGGATCCAATCACAAGATGAACCAAGCATCGGGACAACTAGTATATAACTAGGAGGAGAAGCATATCTTATTGGAACATCAAGATCCACAAGGGGTTATACTAGAAATATCAGAAGAAGCCAACCAAGATCATTATCTTTCAGTATAGCATATCAAGGAAATTCATCTTAGTAGAAATGTGAGAATACTAACCATCTTAATCTATGGTTTTCATCCAGTTTAGCCTTAGTATGTGCATCATAGGAATCAAGATGTACTTGCTTGTAGAAGTTACTAGATCATATAGTGTATGCTTCTTAAAGTATTCATCCAATTTCCTAGCAGCAAATCATGCTAAGTCTAGAAAGTTAACATGCACACTCCAAGGGAATGGAGGCACCACAAAAACTATACTAGAATAGCATAAGCTATTAGTTTAATGAACAAATAAATCCAATCATGACTCATAAGCCACTAGAATCATCTCTAAGTAATATAATATTCTTCTTACTTCCTCAAAAATATATAATCTTCTTCTTAGCTAGCATTACCTAGGAATCATGTTTAAAAAAAAATCTATTATAACAGAACCATGATTGACATGGGTATGATTACTCGGGTGCTTATGTTTGGTTACCCTAACTGTATGAAGATTCACAGTCCATGAAGACCCAAGATGAAGGCCCAAGAAGCATCCGACGGAAGTATTAGTTTAGTTAAATAAGGAAAGAGGAACCAACATTGTGTTGGTGTTGTAATCATAAATATGTAACCTATCTGTATACAGCCCCGAGACCTAGCCTATTATATATAGGCTTGGAGGAGCCTGCGGAGAGGTACCAAAAAAACCCAAGCAATCTGTAGTAGTATTTTCCATTGATAATAAGATGACTCTGACTCCCTTGTTTGTCTGATATCTGACGAAATCCCCAGCATTCTCTTTTCCACGAAACCCTAAGTCCATAACCATGGGCATTACCGAGGTCACCCCTCGTCAATTGGCACCGTCTGTGGGAAACCTGAACGCGGGAGTCATGGATTTGTGGACCCCTTTTCATCAAGTAACAATCCAATGGAAACAACACCATGCTCGCCCACCCCTATCTCGGTCCCCGCTGATTTCAACGGCGGATCCGATCTCATCATCGGAAGTTTCCACTTTTAGGTGAAGGAACCTGAAGAACCGCACCTCTCGGCTCTGATCTCTTCAGGACCATCGATCGAAAAATCTATGCCTACGGCGATACCTACATCATCTGTCGTATCATCCGCAGAAGGTACACTTCAGACGTAGAAAGATGAGGAAAGCACTAAAAACACAGCAGATCTAGGGAATCTTGATGGTCTTTATGACCATCTCTCCCTCGGATTAGACTCTCAGCTAGCTCCACCACATGGATCGAGCCCAGTAAATGAGGAACCCGAAGAAAGCAGCGAAAGTATTGACTTCGGCATCAGGATGACCGAAATCTACCAGAACAGAAACCGCTGGACTTCACTGATCTCCAAAACAGTGTCTCCCTCGGACCCGACGATTACGTCACTAGCTCATATATAACGCGCCACCAAGTGTGCGTAATCATCAGGGAAACCTCAACGCATCTCGATCCAATGGTAACCCTATCCTTGACCCTAATGGTTATTTGTCGGATAACAATGCAGGAGATCATGAAAACACAGAAGACCCGATGAACAACCGCATAATCCCAGGAGGAGAAGAACCATGCAGAGGCGAGCGACAAACTCTCCGGCTACCAGCCAAAGCATGGCAAAGGGCAAGGGAAGCAATTTCGGGTGTTGTCCCAATGACAGTCAAGGCCACACACGAAGATCTACTAGCCTACCAATATCTGCTCCATCACAAGAAAAGGGATCTCCTAAGGATGCAGAGGCAACTCAATGAAAGGAAAAGGCTAGCTGAAAAATCCAGCCTACGACGGGCGTAGCTAAGCTCTACTAGAGGATCAGAAAGCGTAACTAGGGGAGCACCGCCAAGGAGAGGAACCTCATGGCTGCAAAATATCCCCGAAGCTGAAAGAAACAAATTGACTCGAGATCTCAATTTATCGTTTATGTTAGTAGATCCAACATGACACACGAAAGAAAAAATAGCCCAAGCCACAATTGTAGCTGCACAAACATATCTGCTCACAACTCAACCCGCACCCAACTATCCTCGTGCGGCTCTCCATCGCTCCACTCTAATGAACCTCGGCATGGTTGGAGCATCTCTTGCACAAGCAGAACAAGGAATCAAACATCAACCCGATAGATTCCCACGCTGTCGTAGCAGCCCTCGACAGGTGGGGCACACCTTCCAATCGCGGTCACCACATCGGGTGCACTTCTTAGGCTCCGAGCCACGAAAAAATGCAAGAAACGATCTCACACAGCACAAGAACGTCAGATCAAGGGATGAGAGACGTAGCCGAAGGTATTACAATGGTGACAACAAGGAGGACTATGAGTTATGCGGTGCCAGCTGCTTTACCCAACGGGTTCGCAAGACCCTAGTGCCCAAGGATTTTAAACTTCCTGATGACCACTAGAAGTACGATGGCCTACAGGAACCCGAAGCTTGGTTGGCAGATTATGTGGCCACCGTCAAGTTACAGGGTGGCTCCACGACCACCACAATGTAGAGCCTATAGCTGCACCTAACCGGTGCTGCACGGTCATGGCCCAGATAGCTACCTGAAGATTCCATCAGCAGCTGGAACGACCTTGAAGATAAGTTCATCTGACATTTTCACTCCACATTCAAGCGACCTGCATAAAAACTCAGCTGATGCCATATCCAACGAAAGGGAAATTTACGCCTTTAATGATGGCCTCCGCCATCGATAAATCATAGGAGAACTAGGATGGTTCAAGCCCAAAACAATTTCACAGTTGATGGATATGGCAAATCGCTAGGCCGATGGAGAGGATGCAGTACACGGCAAGCAAACATGTTCACCCGAACAAGATGGGGACAGACACCACAATGACAGAAGATGAAGAAGCAACGACGGACACGGGGGACCAAGCTATGTTGTAGTTAGTTTCTCGAGAGAGGACAACCAAAGAAACAACGATTACAACGCAGGCACCACAATAACAGGGACGATGTTGGAGGAAGCCAACCAACACAGAAATATCAACCAAGAGCTCGAGACCCACCAATGTCCATAGTGCAAATGCTGGAAGGACCCTGTAATATGCACTTTTACGTTGACTCAACGGGCAAAAGGTGATCCAACTATCTCATGAAGGACTTCCAAACATTTTTAAACATGCAAGAGCTATGCAAAACAAAGGCAACCAAAGTAGCAAGCCGTGGGTACACCACTATGCCTGACACGTTAGCCATCAGCGCACCACCACCATCGCCAGTACACCCACCAACAGGGAAGCCGCAAAATACAACAAATCAAGAAAATGAATACCCCAGGTCCAAGGGAGCAATGTTAATGATTTAGACAGGGCGCCCATCCAATAGGATCCAGAAGCTGATGACAAGACAAGTCAACATGGCAGAGATGGCGCTACCAGCCATGCCCGAATATCTCCACTGGTCAGGATAGGAAATCACATTCAACAGAGCTGATCATCCACTTCGAGTACCATGACCGGGCCACTCGTCATTAATAGTAGAAGCACAAGTGGGTGTATTTGATATGAGTAAAGTCTTCATGGATGCGGGAAGCAGCATCAACCTGATTTACGACAAGACACTGAGGGCGATGAATTGCTCTTTAATAAATCTAGCACCAATAGAAACATCCTTCCACGACATAGTACCAGGTAAGGCCGAAATTCCTTTAGGTAAAATATCTCTTGATGTTGTTTTTGGATCCAAGGAAATTTTCAGGCGTGAAAAGCTCGAGTTCAAAGTCATGGACTGGTCATCACAGTATCATGCGATCCTGGGTCGCCCAGATTTTGCACGATTAGCAGTACCACATTATGCGTACCTAATTATGAAAATGCTAGCCCCAAAGGGGTTGTAACAGTAAAAGGTAGCTTCACACGCTCTGACAATTGTGATCGAGAGTTCAACAAAATCTCTGAATCATTAAATTTAAAATAATGGAATACAAATATTCAAATTATAATATGCCAGTTTATCTATTATAAACCACATAATATGGACAAATCTTGAAGGAGTTAATATTAAACTTTAATAGTTCTTATTCTTTAAATAACATTTTCTTCAAAGGTTATTCTTTTACTAATACATTTGAACTATCTTTAAGATATCTTTTCAAAGATTAAATAAGTTAAACAACTTTTCTTAGAAAGATATAAATCTACCTTTAACAACACATATTTTATAAGTATTTACTTTAAAAGAATTTTGTTAAGTTTAGATAAAGTAATAAACAAGAATCACAAAATAGAACCAAAACCCAATTACTATTGGTTCATTAAATATTAAATTATCTATTGTGAATTAGTGTTGTTGTATAGCATACTTTATACATACATATTGCTTCTTTAAACATTAGTCCTTACCAGACAAATGATGCTATTTCAGAGTTTTGGAGTTTATATCGACTAGAAGATCTTGACTGTATAATCTTCTTGTTAGAAAGGCAAGTTTACACTTTCTCATGTCCTTTGATTATTTTCTATCGAGTATTTGCAATCTATTATTGTTATCACCTGCATGTCGTAAAATGATGAAAGAAAATACTATTTTTATAATAATATGACTTATTGGTTATTGGGCTGAGTGGAGATAATCTATTATGACTAGAAATGGAACCATGATATGATTTGTGGATTGGTGGAGGTTCCATTAGCACGAGAATGTATCATCTTGGAATTAACAATCAATGTCGTCAGTGATTCTAGTATTGTATAATTCGCATTAACTATAAGATCTGAAATGGGACAGAGAAGTCAGCTAGACCTCATGCTGACGGATGACCATACCGTAAGTTGTATATCCCTAAGACTACATGCACATGGGTGGAACCTGATAATGTTCCACGGTACTGCTGTCTATGATGGTCTGTAAGGGGCTCTCGAAGGTTGATTCTGCCATTTTAATAGGGGCTACCAGGGACAAATTTTGCTTATAGAAAAGGGTGGGCATGCGGGGTTGTGGTGAGGGTCAATGATTAGCTTGGAACTTATACTGGGCCTTATTGGAAGAAAGTATGAACACGATTTAGTGGCCCGGTTGTGTAACAAATCTGAGATCTCTTATGGGTAAAGAAATGCACCTCTATAGAGTGTACCAAATTTTGACATGTTACTCCCCGTTCCAGGAAGAAACTGCAAACACGGTAGGAAAGGAACTCCATGAAAATTCTAGTAAACCTATGAAGACTAATAACATAGTTTTTGGAAATAAAAGCAACATTCTGAAGAAATATTTACACAGATTTGCATAGCCTAGGACCTATGGTCCGAAGGTGTAGAAAGTTCATCAAACAATCCTCTTTAGTAAACTTGTTGAGTATGCTCGTACTCAACCGTATATTCTTAACCCTTGCTAGATACCAAAGTTCATTGAAGGCATACCACAAGTTATAGCAGAGAACAAGTACTACTATTCAATACCGGAGCTACCAAGTGAAGATCCAAGAGTCAAGAATTACATCTATTATGTCTAAACGATATCCACAAATAGACAGAATTATAATTCTAATTACATAGAACCTATTTCCATAGCTTTAGTTTAAGCTTAGAGGTTAACTGAGCCTTGCATTAATCTACGAGTTATTATTTCTGATTTTCATTTGTACATTTATTCTCATCACTATGCTGAGGAGGTTTTAATGGATCTTGTGCAATGAGCTTAGTATCCATCTATAATGTTGTGGACCCATGATATTTCTCTTGTACCACTCTATGGGATATAATATTAATGAATGGGTGTTTTCATTAATATTATGTCAATGACTGTCATACTACAATATGTAGTGGCATGCAGGGTCACCGCATCAGCCAATCTTGTCATCCACAATGCCGCCGCCACAACACCTTGTCATCAAAGCTGCAACATGATGATTAAAACCCCATGACTAGACAATAGTACCCCATGACTAAATACCATGAAGCATAAAGAACTCGATGATTAAAACCCCATGACTAGACAATAGTACAAAACATGTTATTTAAGGAAAAATGTCTATCGTCAACACACCTAACCATCACATCTAACTTTTATAAAGATAGTCTATTGTTTCTTTTAACCGTGAAAACAAGGGCATTATTAAGACATAAAGTCCAATCACCACTGTAATTTTCAAGATCCCAAGACTTATCCCCCTGTTGCATGCATATTTAAGACTTGAGACATAGTTTTTATCAAGTGCCTCTAGCCATCTCTCCTCCTATCAACATGCAACAGTGACAACCTTATGCATCCCTAGCATATGTGTGCACTCATATATTACTACATAAGACCATCATAAAAGTTAACATACCTGTATGCAACCAACAACGAACTATTTCACAGTTGCCATAAACAAATCACTACTCAAACATATACATGGAAAGCAATAGATTGCATCACACATCATATTTGCCAAGAGATTACAGTAAGGGGATGTAGATGGTCTTGTTGTAGATGTTGATGATGACCACACCAGAGGGGGTGGAGCCAATCGGAGGCGATTCTGGTAGCGGTTCCCCCTCCGACCTCCACCGGTGACAGATTGTAGGCTCTATGTTTTTGTGTTTTGATCTATGCCTCCATACATTATGAAATCGCGCTAGAGACCCTTATAGAAGGTTTTAGGTCAAAACAAAGAGGATGGCGGTGGAATCGATGACATCAGAGCAACAAGGTGTGAAAGAGGTATGGAGGTGTGGCCTAGGATGGGCCCACGCCATGGTCCCTCTTCCGAGCCTGTTGCTCTCCTAGTGGCCCACTTCAGCTCATTTTGTTCGTCTCAAAAATTCTGAAGGGTGTTCTCTGACCTTGCCCTTTTTAAAGTCCCTTAGCTCCTGAAAACTCAAAAATACTAACAAGAGGTTTTTCTACGAGATAGAGTTAAAACCAAAAGAGAGGAGATTGTTTAGAAACTCCCCGAAATCATTAAGAGCATTGGTATTAACTGATAATATCATGCAAATATGTTGGAGTACGTGACAATAAACTACAAAGTTCATATATGCATTTTACATGCATCACATGACCACTGTCTATGGGCCACCTATACTTGCCAGATAAAAAGAATGCTATGGTTATACTCATTTAGCATATCCCCTACACATGGTGTCATATGTAACTCATCTCTTATATGAAGAAAGAGCTCTCCCTCTCAAAGTGAGATCTACTTCTAGAGTTGATCCTTTTGGACTTTGAGTTTGAGGTCGATACCTCCAATGGGATCCCTCCGAATTTCTATTCCTCGATAGTATTGACGACAGAAGCGTCTGGCCGTACCACCGGGTTGTCCCTTTCGAACATCTGAGGTTCTCTTAATTGGACTAGGCCACTCTCGCACGTGAGTCCAGGTTGAACCCGGTCAATAGAAAGATTATGTCACATGTGTTAGTTCCCGACACCTAGCAAAGTGTCTGTTCGGGCACGAACTTTTACTTTACGAGCATCAACGCTACTCCACTTTATGTTGTTTTTTCAGTAGAACAATAATTTGAATCTAAGACACTTTGCTATTACTACAACTGAGATCATTTGGTCATGAACTTTGTTACATGAGGCACGCATGAAGTAAGATAGTCCTCCCATCATAATGGTGTAACATTGTAGCATGCTCCTATGAAACACACTAAGGTTGATTATCACTTTGTATGAGAATGTGTTGCTTAGAAGGTTTTTCAGATCAAGTTCATCTCCTCTAATGATCAACTTGTAGATATCTTCACAAAACCCTCGCCCTTGCCATTGTTTGGAGGTTGTCGATGCAATTTTACCTTGTGTGGAAAGACCAAGATTGAAGGTGGGTGTTAGTCAAATACAATTTGACTATGAAACCCTAATCACCAATTTCCTCCTCGAAACAGGCATGCGCCCAGCTACATTAATATAGCAATCATGTGATACCGCTGTTGGGCCAGACAGCACAACGCCCAAAAGAAAAACAAAGAAACCAAAGAAGAAAAGAAGAGAAAACAAAGCCGAAAGTAGTTGCTTGACGAAAACGAGGAGGATCCGCAACCGTTGCTCCCTCCAGCTAAGTCCCACCACGTGCCTAGCACTTCGAAGCGCCGTGCACCAAGCAACACCTCTAGGAAGGGAAGCGACAATGACGATGCTAGTACCCGGACAAGTCCTAGGTTTTCCCCTGGTATTCTCTGGGAGGTGGGAAAGAGGTACACCCGATGCCCTTCAAGAAGGACGGTGGCACCCGCACGCGTCACCACGTCGGTGTCAAGGTGACAAGGATTTCTCCCTACCCCTCAAAAAACTACACCCCCGGACGCTTCACAGTGCTCCACCATGCTCGCCGCCCGCCAACGCACGCCACCATGGTCTTGCATCCACCGCCGCCATCTCACCGTGACACATGAAGTAGGGCCGATAGAGCAGAAAATAGGAAGCGTTGGTGAGGGTTGCCTGAACCACGGTGCGCGGGAGGGACCTACATCCACCACCAGAGGGTGGTAGCCGACCGAATACAGCCATAGCGCAAACCAAGCCCTCCTGGCCTGGCTGATCCCCACGGGGCTCGTGAAGCCCCGTTGTCGCACTGCAGCAAGGGAACCGTCATCCAAGCCAACCCCATGCTAGCCCCTACTCCGCCGTCCACCAGGGGCTCAACTGTCACCATCGATCCCTACCGCCAAATATCAGCACCACCACTACCACCACGCTCACCCGGGATAACCGGACCGTCGCTGGTCTAAGGAGCACCACCTGGGCCCGTAAGGTCCAGAGGAATGAGCATGGCGAGCATAGCATCTCCGTACCACCCACGGGCCCCCCGATCAAGAATGTCGGGCGACAAATAGATCTAGGCACGCCTGGCCCAGATCCAGTTCGAGAGCCACAACGCTGCCCGGGGAGGTGCCAGTCACCCACCTGGTAACCAAAGGCCCCGGCCGGCACCCGCAAGGCCCAGATCTGGGCCCAACTTGGCCCATATCTGGCCCTACAGAGGTCACCACCAGGAACCCCTGGCGTCGCCGTCACATCTTGAGGGGGAACCTGCTGCCAAACACCTCCCCCCGCCAGACCCCGTGGTGCACCACTGTCGAGGAAGGAGCCCCGCGAGTCCATTGCCATCACCGGGAGAGATAAGACCCACCATCGCCGGCCCCGCACGGGCTTTGCCCGGTGGCGTGCGCCGACCGGGGGGGGGGGGGGAGGATGAGGGAGGGGGAGGGGATGAGAGCGGGGGCACCGGAGAGCCTGCCCCATCGCCCGCGGGGGCGAGCGAGACGTTTTTTCTTAGAAGTTATGCCGGAACTTGCCTGTGTCTTGGTGGAAAGCGATAATCGCCAATATATAAGGACCAAACTCACTGGTCATAGAGTTGTACCATTCCTTCACAAACAGTTCCTATGGTACGTTCGGTAGGCTAGCTGGGCTGAATGACGCACTTACTCACGTGCAAACTTGTCTCGCGAACTGGAGCTCTATAAAATCAGGGGACATTAAGAGAAGAATTAAGAGAGCTCGTAAGGAGTTCGAAAAGGAGTGTGGGGACTCGTTGTACTTGGGGATGTCTAACCGGGAACGGGAGCTTGTACGTCAGCTTGCCGACTTACTCCGAAAGGAGGAGACTATGGCTAGGCAACGTTCACGTGTGTAGTGGCTTAGGGAGGGAGATCGGAATGAAGCGTTCTTCCATGCCCGCGCATCGGTGAGGAGGAGTGATACATTGTAAATATATCTATAATTTTTTATGTTCCATGCTTGTTTTATATCTACTTTCTTATGTTTTGTCCACACTTTGGAGTATTTTTACACATTTTCTGTAACTAACCTATTAACAAGATGCCATAGTGCCAGTTGTCTGTTTTCTGCTGTTTTTGGTTTCAGAAAAGCTAGTAAATAAATATTCTCTGAATTGGACCGGACAAAAGCCGAACTCGATATTTTACCCGAAGCAACACGGAGTTCGGAGGGGAGCCGAAGAGGGGCACCAGGGCGGCCACACCCTAGGGTGGCGCGACCAGCCCTAGGCGCACCGCCACCTGGTGTGGGCCCCCTGACGCTCCACCGACCTTGCCTCTTCGCCTATATATTGCCTCCAGGACGAAAACCCTAAGTACCCGATCAAAATTCCACGAAAGAGTCTGTAGCCGCCGCCATCTCCATCCCTAGATCGGGAGGGATTTGAAGCTCTTCTCAGCACCCTGCCAGAGGGGAGAGATCACCCTAGAGGCCTTTTTCATCACCATGCCTTCCTCCGGTGTGATGCGTGAGTAGTTCATCCCTAGACTACGGGTCCATGTAGTAGCTAGATGGTTGGTTCTTCTCCTTTGTGCTACCATGTTTAGATCTTGTGAGCTCCGTTCATGATCAATATCATCTATTTGTAATCTTACATGTTGTGTTTGTGGGGATCCGATGGATATTGAGATGCTATTTCAGATTGATTATTGATTCTATCATGTCTATGTTATTTGTGATCTTGCATGCTTTCCGTTGTTAGTAGCTATCTTGGCCGAGTAGATGCTAGCAACTCCAAGAGGGAGTATTTATGCTTGATAGTGGGTTCATGCCTCTAGGAATCTGGGGAAGTGATAAAAATCTCTAAGGTACTAGATGTGTTGTTTCTACTAGGGAGAAAACAACAATCATTTGTTCATAGAATAATTGTATTGTTTACTTTACACACTTTGCTTAATGCAATTATCTGTTGCTTGCAACTTAACACTGGAGGGGGTTCAGATGATAACCTGAAGGTGGATTATTAGTCATAGATGCAGTTGGATTACGATCTATGTATAATGTTGTAATGATTAGTATATGCATGTATGCTTTCTCGGTGTCTGTCAATTTCCCCGCTGTAATTTGTTCACCCAATATGTCATCTATCTTAAGGAGAATCACCTTTAGTGAACTATGGACCCCGGTCCATTCTTTTACCATCAATCTACAACCTATTTACTGTTTTCTGTTTACTTTCTGCAAGCAATTACTATCTTCCACACAATACGTTTAATCTTTTGTTTTCAGCAAAACCGGTGAGATTGACAACCTCACTGTAAGTTGGGGGCAAAGTTCAGTGGCTGTGTTGTGCAGGATTCCAAGTTGGAAACAACACCTTGGAGGTGTTCCCTTGCTCCTATTGGTTCGATAACCTTGGTTTCATAACTGAGGGAAAACTTGCTGTTGTGCTCATCATACCTTCCTCTTGGGGTTCCCCAACGAGCTCGATATATTTTGAGCCATCAAGCAACTTTTTCTAGCGCTGTTGCCGGGGAGTCAAGGACATATTCACAAGGGGAGTCCCTCATAAACAATCTCTTTACTTTGTTTTTTTGTTTTGCTTAGTTTATTTCTTCTTTGTTTGCTTGTTTCTTTAATAAAAAACACACAAAAAATAGTGGTACTAGTTTGCTTCTTTATATAAAAAACATAAAAAAATTAGTTCTTTTTCTGTAGTTGTCACCTCGTTCTTTGCTCACCATGTTGAACCCTAAGTTCACTCTGAAAGACCTTTCAATAGGTAGTGGCTCCATAATTGGGAAAGATAATATTGAAGACTTCTTTAATCATGTTAGCAAGCATGAGGATATTGAGGATAGATCCCTAGCAGAACTTGCTCAAAATTATGAAATTGCTCCAGCTTCTTTAGTTAACATGTTGGAAGCTAGGTTTGTTAACCTTAACCCCATAATGCAAGTAATTTTCCTTAAACTTAAAGATATTGAGGACACTGAAAAGAGAGATTTTATTCTAGAAACTTTGTCTAAAGAATTCTATGATGTTGTTAAGGAAGCTAGAAAAGTATTTAATCGTTTTAATATGCTAGGCTCATGTGTAGATGTTATTGGTAGATGAGAAAATATGGAAAAAACCAAACCTAAAGATGGGGAGGAAATTAAAATACCAATACCTTTTAAACGTGTAGGAATGCATGAAGCCTTAGATTTTTTTTGATTGGATTGTTCCTGAAAACCCGTTTGATGACAATAGTGAACCCAAGAGTATTGAAAGAGGATCCTCTAAAACTTATTTGGATGAGATACCTATCCTCGTTGAAGATATTTCTAGTATTGCTCTTAATGCTTCTTCATTTGAGAATACTTGATTCTTGCTTCTTATGGCTAGCTCAAAGGCGTTAAAGAAAAACACTTATTGGGAGATAACCCAAATTTGTTTAGGAATCTTTTGTTGAGTCTTGGAAGTTATTGCTTCAGTAATAACCTCTCCTTATCATTTTTGTGTGGTTTTTGTGCCAAGACTAACCTCTAATGAGAGAGAATAAGATTTGGGAAAGTTGTTGTCCCGAAACAGATTTTTGTGCTTCACTGTAAAATTCATGAAAAATTTATGTACGTCGGTTTGAGCTGTAATTTTTTGTGCTTCTGCCCCAGATTGTTAACCAATTTTTGTTAGTTCAACACTTTTCGATTTGAGCAATAGAAGGTCTTCGAAAAAATTGGTTTTTACCTTCTGGTCTGTTTTGATAGATTTCTGCTATTATTTGCATTTGCCTCTTAATCTCTTTATCCTTGAGTTCTCTTTGATCATTTGAACTTTTTAAAGGAAGTGCTACAGTATCTTGTGTTTTAATGGAAGTTTACTTATGTTGGAACTGAACCAAAAGACTTATTATCTTGAGTACACTAATGTTGCTAATGAAGATTGTGTGAAGTTTTGTATGAAGGAAATTTTAAAGTGTAGGGAAGAACAATGTGATAAGATGAAGTATGGACAAAAGCTCAAGCTTGGAGATGCCACCCGTGTCAGCCCAAGAAATATTTAAGAAGCACAAGCGTCAAAGCTTGGGGATGCCCAAGGCATCCCCTTCTTCATCAATAAAAATTCCAGGTTTCTTCCAAACACTTCATTTTTATTGTTTCATGCATAATTGTGTTGTTCTTGGATCGTCTTCGTTTTTAGTTTTCGTTTGCTTTGTTTGCTTAGTTTGCTTGAATAAATTGGTTGGACCCCCGCATTCATACATAGTTTCAGATAGGTTGATTTGGATTGCAAAAGAGTAGGAAAGTTCATGCTTATAAGTGGTATAAAAGGAGCTTGTTTTTTACTATGGCTTAGACTTTATCATGTCATGCTTGATATTGTTTTGGCTTTATGCTTAGTGATTATTGCTGTCGCATAACTTGTTACAAACAATTGAGATTGATTAATGTGACTTTAAAGAATCATGCGTTGTTTTAGCATATAAAGGCATAATATTGTGGTATTCTCCTTTGATGCTTTATTTAGTTTGACTTGGCGCATGCTCACACCATGTTAAGACTATAACAAGTCACCATAGCCTCTATGATCATTTAGTTTTCGACTTGTAATATCACTTTATGCTTTAATTAATAATGTTTTGTCGCTTTGCATGATTATGGCCATTATTGCTCTCTTAGTTGGTCGCTCCCAGTCTTTTGCTAGCCTCCATACCAAGTATGAGTTCTACTCATGCATCCAACTCGAAATAAAACCAAGTTATTCCAAAGATTCCACCATACCTACCTATTAGCATTCGCTATTCTAAGTATATTCATGTTTTTATCTACCTTCCGAATTAAACTTCTTATGTGAAAATTAGTTATTAAAGCTCTCACAAACTTGATGGCACACTTTACTTTTCTTGCACTTAATAAACTTGAACCATTGTGCCCTTCTATGTTGCGTATATGCTTGCGCTTTATAAGTTGTGAATTAGCAGAACTATGTTACCATGGGGTACACTTTCAACATTGCACTTTATTTAGTTGATATCACGTTCTTTTGCTTATGGATCCCGGCGGTGTGAAATAAAAGGGGAGCTTGTAAGCTCATGGAGTTTGTATATGTGTTACAGAAACGCCTGGGCCGCTAGCCTAAGCCATGCCTAATCATGGTGGAAACTTGCAGCATAACCATAGTGAGCAATCCGTGAAGCATCCTTAATAAAAGCCTATGCAAATAGTAAATAAAAAGATTGCTGAGCTGCTCATTGTCTGCTTGCCTTGTCATTTTGATATGGGAATGCTTCCGTATCATCGGGCAAGGGGTACCCCATTGGCGGTTCTCTATGACACACATGTACTTACAACGACAAGAACTTACTCGTGACTAAAGTTGAGTAGCATGAGGTTCGGTCTTTGTAAGTAAGGGGCATGAGATTTCAACTTATAACTTGTCAAGCATATCCTCATATTTGTTCACTTTAACCTTAATCACCTAAAGATGCTTATGATAGGGGCAATAAGAGCTGAAAGCTAATAAGTATCATAATTTTTGGAAGCTCTTTATGAGACTTGAATCCCTGCTTCCTTCTATGAAGGCCTTTCTTTTAATTTTTATGTTGAGTCTCCATCTTCTACCTTTATGCACCTATTGAGAGAGCATAGTGGCCATTCTTAGTTTAATGTGTATTGTCCCAAAACTTGTTGATTGATTCATAACTTTGATATTGCTTGTTCTTAAATTATTTGTATCTAGTCACCCTTATGAACTTTGAAGGTGTCCTATGCATTTATGTTTTGCACACTATGAGGGACAAGCTAAATACCATTCTCATTATGTTTTCTATATGTGAAACAAACAAACATCTTTCAAAGCATTGTTATTCATGAATCTTTTGTTTATACCTTTTCATGTTATAACATAGTTGCTATGTCTTATTGTTAGAACTATATCTTTCATGCTATGTTAAATTACTATGATCCTAGCTATCAATGTTTTACAAATACTTTGATAAAGATTATGATGGTGCATGTCACCTCAAAAATTATTCTTTTTTATCACTTACCTACTCGAGGACGAGCATGAGTTAAGCTTGGAGATGTTGATCCATTGTAAACGTATCTATAGTTTTTGATGTTCCATGCCTGTTTTATATCTACTTTCTTATGTTTTGTCCACACTTTGGAGTATTTTTACACATTTTCTGGAACTAACCTATTAACAAGATGCCACAATGCCAGTTGCTTGTTTTCTGCTATTTTTGGTTTCAGAAAATCTAGTAAGGAAATATTCTCGGAATTAGACCGGACAAAAGTTGAAGCCCATATTTTACCCGAAGCAACACGGAGTCCGGAGGGGACCCAAAGAGGGGCACCAGGGCGGCCACACCCTAGGGTGGCGTGGCTAGCCCTAGGCGCGTCGCCACCTGGTGTGGGCCCCTTGGCGCTCCACCGACCTTTCCCCTTCGCCTATATATTGCCTCCGGGACGAAAACCCTAAGTACCCGATCAAAGTTCCATGAAAGAGTCTGTAGCCGCCGCCATCTCCATACCTAGATCGGGAGGGATCTGAAGCTCTTCTCGGCACCCTGCTGGAGGGAAGAGATCACCCTGGAGGCCTTCTTCATCACCATGCCTGCCTCCGGTGTGATGCGTGAGTAGTTCATCCCTGGACTACGGGTCCATGTAGTACCTACCATGTTTAGATCTTGTGAGCTCCGTTCATGATCAAGATCATCTATTTGTAATCTTACATGTTGTGTTTGCAGGGATCCGATAGATATTGAGATGCTATTTCAGATTGATTATTGATTCTATCATGTCTATGTTATTTGTGATCGTGCATGATTTCCGTTGTTAGTAGCTATCTTGGCCAAGTAGATGCTAGCAACTCCAAGAGGGAGTATTTATGCTCGATAGTAGGTTCATGCCTCTAGGAATCTGGGGAAGTGACAAAAATCTCTAAGGTACTAGATGTGCTGTTGCTACTAGGGAGAAAACAACAATCCTTTGTTCATAGAAAAATCGTATTGTTTACTTTACACACTTTGCTTAATGCAATTATTTGTTGCTTGTAACTTAATACTGGAGGGGGTTCGGATGATAACCTGAAGGTGGATTATTAGTCATAGATGCAGTTGGATTACGGTTTACATATAATGTTGTAATGCCCAATCAAATCTCGTAGGAATCAAGATGATTAGTATATGCATGTATGCTTTCTCGGTGTCTGTCAATTGCCCCGCTGTAATTTGTTCACCCAACATGTCATCTATCTTAAGGAGAATCACCTCTAGTGAACTATGGACCCCGGTCCATTATTTTACCATCAATCTATAACCTATTTACTGTTTTCTGTTTACTTTCTACAAGCAATTACTATCTTCCACACAATACGTTTAATCCTTTGTTTTCAGCAAAACTGGTGAGATTGACAACCTCACTGTAAGTTGGGGGCAAAGTTCTGTGGTTGTGTTGTGCAGGATTCCAAGTTGGAAACAACACCTTGGAGGTGTTTCCTTGCTCCTACTGGCTTGATAACCTTGGTTTCATAACTGACGGAAAACTTGTTGTACTCATCATACCTTCCTATTGGGGTTCCCCAATGAGCTCGATATATTTTGAGCCATCAAGGTGTCATAATCGAAATAAAGTAATCACTAGAGAGGATGGAGTGGTATTGGATGATAAAGAATAGATTCATGATCATATCAATACCAGAACAAAACATTAATGTCCGAGCTGTGCTGAAATTGGTACCGGAGAAGGTGACCGATTAGTCAGATTATGTAGGCCCTTCGAGGCTAGTGAAGTTCAAAAGGCGTTGTTCGATATGAAACCGTCAAAGGATCCTGGAGTAGATGGGTTCACAGCTGGGTTTTTTCAACGACCTTGGAGTTTGGTTCAGGAGGACGTGACAGCGGCAGTGTTGGCCTTTCTTCGGGGGATCACATGCTGGAGGTGGTTAATAGAAAGATCATAGTCCTTATACCAAAGGTAAAAACCCATAGAATATTACTCAGTATATACGTATTTCGTTGTGCAACGTCCTCTATAAGTTGTGTTCGAAAGTGTTGGCTAACCGTTTACGTGAGATCCTCGATGTGATTATTTCTGAGGAACAAAGTGCCTTCATCCCTGGGAGGCTGATTATAGACAATGTCCTGACGGCCTATGAATGTGTACACTCGATGAGGAAGAAGAGAGGCAAGCAAGGTTATTGTGCTGTAAAACTGGACATGATCAAGGCCTACGATAGAGTGAAATGGGCTTATCTGCAGGGTATAATATAGAAACTTTGCTTTGATGAGCAGTGGGTCTCGTTGATCACGAGGTGTGTGAGTACGATGAACTTTCAGGTTAAAGTTAATGGGGAGCAGCTGGATTCCTTCAAGCCATCTTGTGGGATTCGACAGGGCGATCCGATCTCACTGTATCTCTTTCTCCTCTGTGGAGAGGGTTTATCTTCATTATTGAAGAACTATGATGGAGGATGGGTGGACAGGGGCATTCGGGTGAGTCCTCAGTCTCCCTGGATTTCTCATCTCCTGTTTGCAGATGATTGCCTTGTCTTTATGTGAGCTGAGGACAGAAGTGCGGAGAGGTTGAACACCATTTTGAATATCTATAGTACTGGCTCAGGACAAAGTGCGAATAAACTGAAGAGCTCTGTATATTGTAGTCCAAACTTTTAGGATTTTATTAGAACGACGATTAGGGACACATTGCAAATTATTAGGGAGGCCCTTGCAGAAAAATACTTGGGACTTCCTATGGCATTATGCCGTATAACCGAAGATCAATTTGAACATATTGTGGAGAGAGCAAGAGGGCATATGCAAGGATGGAGTGGGAAGAAACTTGCATGTGCAGGGCGAGAGGTATTTTTAAAGTCAGTGATCCAAGCGCTACCAACCTATTCTATGAATTGTTTTAAGCTCACAAAAGGTTTGTGCATGAAAATTGTGGCAGCGATGTCAAAATATTGGTGGTCCGGGTCTCTTGACAAGTTGGGATTGCATTGGCAATCTTGGGAGAAAATGGCAGTGTCAAAGGGCAAAGGAGGCCTTGGATTTAGAGATGTAGAAAAATTTAATGATGCGATGTTGGCTAAGCAAGCATGGAGACTACTTGTGCGACCTGACATCCTATGTGCTCGTGTGTTTCTTGGGCGCTATGGCAAAGGAGGAGATATCTTGATGGCCTCATGCCCCCAAGGAGCATCAGCAACTCGGAAAGCTATTATAAAGGACGTGAGGTGTTGAAAATTTGATTAATCAGAAGGATTGGCAATGGCCACACTTTTGAAATCTGGCATGATAGATGGATCTATGGTTCCATGAGCATGAAGACATTGGGGAGAGATTCAGATGAGCCGGTGTTGTTTGTTTCTGACCTGATCCTTGAAGGTTCAAACCAATGGGATTCGGAGAAGGTACAACGGGTGTTTTTTCCTCCGGATGCCGCTTCAATACTGAGTATGACTAGGCCACGAACGAACATGATGACTTCTGGGCCTAGGCATGGGAGAAATTTGGTATGTTTATGGTTAGGTCGGCTGTTGGGGATATACTTTCCGGGTATCCTCACAGTTCCTCACTGACCAGGGTGGCCCACTTCGGGTTAGAGCTTTGCTTCACGGGCGTCCCCGTTAGAGAGAGAAGACGGAGTCCAATCCGGCTACAGGAAGGCCCAGAAGACTTACCGACTTAGGCCCATAATGTTACTTGTAGTTCAAGATGTACTCTGTAACCAACTCTTAGTCGTAGCCGGATTGATCTCTCCTATAAAACCCTAGGCTGGATATCTATATAAGCCGTCCTAGGGAGATCCTTTAGGGAACCAGATAACACCCAATACTTTAGACCTTCAACTCGTACAGGCGATACCATTGTAGCCCGTATTCCGGCTCTGCCGTATTACTAGATTGCTAGCAGGAGTAGGGTCCGTCTAAAGCCGGCGGATTTGAACCTGGGTAAACTTGTGTGCTCACTATCCCGGAACACCGTACGTCTCACACCCCTCTCTTCCGCACGCCTCGAGGACCCCCTCATGGCGTACTTGTCCTCAATCCGACGACAGTTGGCGCCCACCGTGGGGCAAGTGAGCTTCGAATATGCGTTCCGAGCGGAATCTGTAAGAATCGGAATCGGCGAGACCATCGCCGTCGGTCGCATCCTCTATGCCAGCGACGTCCCTCTCATCGTTCTCGACGAGACTTGGATTCCGGCTAGGGAGGCCGTGACTGCCTATACTATCATGTCTTTTGGCGAGATCGATGTTTGCATCGGTTTCGCTGAACCTGCCCAACCCATCCCAGTGGTGATGATAGAGACAGAAGAATCTTCTGGGTCCCCTTTGTCCGCGGAGGCGGCAGAGTTCCAGATCTCAGAAAACCCTAATCCCACCCAGCCCGCACTAGTTGCGGAGATAGTGGAGAAATCCGAGCCTGAAGACGACCTCACGGTCCAAGACAAGTCTGGAGTGGATCTCTCTGGAGAAGCCAGATCCCAGATCGACCGACCCGTGGAAGTCAAAATCCAGGAGGAGCATATCGATGACACTAATTCCAGCTCTAACGATGCCGGGACAGACAGGCCTTTCCTCAGGTACACACTAAGATGTATGATACTGCAAGGCGCTAGCGCAGATGCAATCCTCGAAACCATTAAAAGTTTCTATATGACTGACCACGAAAGCCGCAGGTACCTCAGGAAGCACGCATCACACTTCGTCGGATATGTTGGATCCGGATCCGGCTCTGCCGATGATGGAGAAAACACCGACTCGGTGCTGGAGGCAATTGGAACAAACGCCGACGTTCCCGCATCCTCGGATAAATCTATGACGTCGGCAGATTTCCAAAAGTTCTCCGTGGAATACGAAGAGGAGTACAACTCCAAAGCTGCAAAAGAAGGGGAAGCCATGGATGAAGGATCCGGGGAACATTCTCCCAAAGCGCAGGATGACATGGACATCGGAGATAATCCCGAGATCCAGATGTCCGAAAGTACCGATCAGAGCTTGACTCCGGGAAACGGACCCAAATCCGTCTTTGCTACCGACGCTGCCAAGAAGGCAAAGAAGAAGAACAAGACCCCGGCAAAAGACCCCCTCACAGAGGAGGTAATCGCCGAGGAATACGAAGAAGACTCGGATGGAGCACTTATCCCAGACGAGCCGAAAAAAGAAGCATCGGTGGATGGACACGTGATCACTGAAGGTGCGCGTAAACTAATCGATGCCGCATTAACCACACCTATCCCTACAGCTGCAGAACTCACTACAGATGAGCTGGACGAAAGGGATGAAGCCAAAAACATCGAGGTGGAGAAGAAGCGTATGTCAAACAAGGAGTACATGTCCTGTCTGCATCAGAAGACACGGAAGCATCACATAGATGACAACCAATTCCCACGTGTCCGTGCCGTCCTTTTTGGAGATGAGATGGGGAAGCCACGGAAGGATAGCAACGGAGATTGAGTTTACCCAACACCAGTGCAAAATACCGTGGCAGCTCACGAAATTCTATCGACTAATCTAGGACCAGAGGAGATACGTTTGGGTATCAAGCTACTCAATAAGGGACTGGAGCAGCAAAAGGTCGCATAGATCTGGCATGGGCTGACGTAAGATTCCACTATGTTCGGGTGCAGTATCGTCACCCCGAACGCAGGGAAGACAATTATTCAAGAACTGGATCATCGGGGCAGCACCGCAGAGCTACACATAACTGGAGCAATGTCGCTCCAATAGCCGAGAAAGACGCGATCGCTGCACTGAACTCGAGGAATCCTCCCCGAAAGGGAGAAGATAAAGAGAAACGTCGGGAGGAGGATCGTCAGAGAATGCCACCTCCCAGACATGAAAACCGTCCGGCTGAGCCTCACCATGGTGGGAACGACGGACGAAGGAACGACGGAAACCACGCTGGAACAAGCCAGCAGGGGGCTCGTCATAGTTAAGAACCTCCCCGGAGCCAGAATAATGACGCTCCGGATGGAGGCCGGCGATCAGCCGGAAACTATCCAGCTGCACCACCCTCTCCACCACATAGTTATCACAACGGCCCCCAAGGAGGTCAAGGAGGACGACATGGTGGAGGAGGTGGTGGCAGAAGCCGAAGTCCGGCTCCAAGGCACCGCAGCCATAGCCAACATTTGGGACGATCCCTATCCCTGAACGATGCGAGGCACAAGATCAACTCCAATATAGAGGCTCGGCGCTACGAAAACGATGATGTATACGTGGGCCCAAAATGCTTCGGACCACGCATCAGAGCTACAAAGTTCCCGGAAGGATTTGCTATCTCAAGACATATCCAAGCCTACAACGGCATTCCTTGGCCAGACACCTGGTTACAGGATTTCTTCCAAGCCTGCTGCATCGCCAAAGGCGGAAACAGCCTGGAACCCGATATCTCCCACTTATGTTGCGGAAGACGGCACGATCATGGCTCAATGAACTTCTGGGGAACACCATCCATAACTGGTATGATTTACAAAGTGCATTCTTTCGGAATTTCGAAGGCACATATCAGAGGCCCTGTACGGTTGGAGACCTACAGCGTTGCACCCAGAAAGCCGGAGAGACTTGCCGGGATTACCTCGGACGATGGATTAACACCAAGAACTCCTGCGAAGGAGTAAATGATCAAACTGCGATTGAAGCTTTCATCGCAGGTCTCCCAATTGGTTTACTGCGCCATCGCTTGAAGTGTGACAAGGTTACTGATCTGGGAGAGATGATAGAAACAACGAGCAAGTATGCAGATGCTGACGACGATGCAGAGGGATTACTCAATGTCCTGGCTGTGCCTTAGTCAGCAAAACAACCAAAGCAACAAGCTCAGAAGCGCAAAAATACCTCGGAAGAAAAACCCAACACGGAGACAACAGTAGTCACCAGTGTTTCTGGGTTTGGAGGACGAGGAGGACGTGGCGGAGGCCGCGGGCGTGGCCATGGGACATCAAGGGTCCAAGGTAGAGGAGAGCAACAACTAGGCAAAACCTACACTTGGGCCGACATCACTAATAACCCATGTGTGCATCACTTGGGCGCCAATGGGGGCTCGTCCCACACCAATGCTGAGTGTCATTTTAACGACGACATCAAGAGAGATGATACCGCGGGCTACAAAGCTAAGCGGAAGAAGGGAAAGAAAAATCCTGAAAAGGACAAAGAGACCAAGGAAGATTCCGACATGGAGGAAGCCGATGCTTCAAATCCCAAGTCGGAAGGGAAGAAAACTTTCCCACCAAGAAGGACACTTACGTCACCTTCCTCGGATCTCAACCAGCAAAGGTCAAGAAAGCAGTTCTCCACGAGCTCAACGCAATAGTTCAGGCCATCCCTCAGTATCTGGACTGGTCGGAAGTGGCAATAACGTTTGACCGCTCTGATCATCCGCATAAGCTACATAGGCGAGGAGAATACGCCTTAATCGTCAATCCACTTATTGACGGTTATGGTTTCTCCAAGACCCTCATGGACGGTGGTAGCAGTATCAATATTCTCTATGTCGAAACGCTACGCCGGATGAAGATCTCGGAAACACATCTGAACCATAGCTCTGTGATCTTTCACGGAGTTGTCCCAGGAAGACAAGCTAATTCCCTGGGAGAGATCACTTTGGATGTTACTTTTGGAACTCCAAAGAATTATCGGACAGAGGCACTTTCCTTCGAAGTGGTCCCGTTCAAGAGCGCATACCACGCTATATTCGGACGTCCGACTTACTGGGGTTTTATGGCTTGTCCGTGTTACATTTACAATATGATGAAAATTCCAGGTCCCAACGGCGTGATCACCATCAAGGGAGACCCGAAGAAGGCGCGAGAGTGCGAAGATGGAAATGCCGCCTTTGCCGAAGCCGTGATGCACGCCCATGAGTACCAGGAGATCAAGAAGAGCATAGATCCGTCCGAGATGCCCGCAACAAAGAAGGAGGTCACAAAGCCAAATCCGGAGTTCAGGGCATCAGAAGAGACGAAGACGACGCCGTTGAAGGATGATGACCCCTCCAAGGTGACCCAGATAGGCGTAGGCCTAAGCAGCGCATAGGAAAGCGTGCTCGTCAAGTTCCTCCAAGCAAATCAAGATATCTTCGCATGGCAGCCATCTGACATGACCGGAGTACCTAGGGAACTTGCCGAGCACTCTCTAAATGTAAACCCGAACGCTAAACCCGTCAAACAGTCCTTACGACGGTTTGGTGATGAAAAGCGTAAGGCAAGAGCTAAGGAACTAGCACGGCTCGAGTTAGCCGGATTCATAGAAGAGGTCATCCATACTGATTGGTCGGCCAACCCTGTAATTGTCCCTAAAAAGGACACCACTGATTTAAGGATGTGTGTTGATTATACAGCCTTGAACAAGGCTTGTCCAAAAGATCCGTTCGCTCTGCCTAGAATTGATCAAGTTATCGATTCTACGGCAGGCTCGGAACTCCTCTGTTTTCTCGACGCATATTCCGGTTATCACCAAATCCGGATGAAGGAATCTGATAAAGTCAAAACTTCATTCATAACCCCCTTCGGAACCTTCTGTTTTGTTACGATGCCCTTTGGGCTGAAGAACGCAAGAGCTACGTACCAGCGCACGATGCAGCGTTGCCTCCATGATCAACTCGGACGCAATGTACATGCATACGTGGATGATATCGCGGTCATGTCCAAAAAGAAGGAAACATTGATTTCCGACTTGGAGGAAACATTCGCCAATCTACGAAAATACAACATCATGCTTAACCCGAAGAAATGCTTCTCTGGAATACCAGCCGAAAAATTGTTAGGTTTCATCGTGTCTCAAAGAGGCATAGAGGTAAACCGTGACAAAATCAAGGCTATTCTCAATATTTCCAGGCCAACTCGCCTGAAGGACGTACAAAGATTAACTGGTTGCATTGTTGCGGTCAGTCGATTTGTAAGCCGGCTTGGTGAAAGAGCCGCACCATTATACAAACTCCTGAACAAGACCAAGGATTTTGTCTGGACTGACGAAGCTGAAGCTGCACTACAAGACCTGAAGAAAGTACTCTCATCTGCTCCTATCCTTGCATCGCCGGAACCTCAGGAACCGTTGTTGCTCTACATTGCCGCGACAAATAAGGTTGTCAGAATTGTTATGGTAGTGGAGAGACCAGAAGAAAATCAGGAACACCTGGTGCAGCGTCCGACGTACTTTGTCAGCGAGGTCCTAACAGAATCAAAACAGCGGTATCCGCACTATCAAAAGTTGGCTTACGGTGTTTTTCTAGCATCTCGTAAGTTACGACACTATTTTCAGGAGCACCCAATTACCATGGTGAGCAAGGCTCCCATGAGAGATATAATCAACAATAGCGATGCCACAGGACGCGTCGCCAAATGGGGCATAGAGCTTGCAGCTTTCGATATTAAGTACAAACCCCGGACAACAATCAAATCCCAGATCCTTGCCGACTTTGTCGCTGATTGGACAGAGACCAAGGAGAACATGGTCCTCCCTGAGTCGGAATATTGGACCCTCTTTTTTGATGGGTCTAAGGCTCGAGGGGGCTCGGGGGCTGGCGTGGTGCTCAAATCACCCCAAGGAGATAAACTTTTATACGTGTTGCAGATCCATTTCACAGCGACAAACAACATTGCCGAGTATGAAGCACTGCTGCATGGAATCCGGATTGCTAAGGATATCAGCATCCGACGTTGGATGTGTTACGGAGATTCGGATCTTGTTGCTCAACAAGTCTCGGATATTTGTAATGCAAATAAGCACATGGCAGCATATAAAGCTGTCGTGGATGATCTATCTAAATCGTTCGAAGGGTTTGAAGTTCAACACATCCCTCGAGCAGAAAATGAGGAAGCAGATGCATTATCTCGAATAGCCTCTACACGGAAAGAGGTCCCGGATGGCGCATTTTTAGAGCACCTCGAAGTTCCCTCGATAAAGGGAGTAGATGAGGAATATCTGACCAAATCCGACTCACCTTTGAAGCAGTTCTGGCTGTAATTCCCAGCTGGACTCAACCCTACCTCGATTACTTGGTAGATGGCAAATTACCCGAAGACGAGGTGTTGAGCTGACAGATTATCCGACGAGCAAAAGCCTATACTATTGTTAAAGGTGAGCTCCATAAACAGAGTGTTTCTGGGGTTTTTCAGCGCTGTGTATCTCCGGAAGAAGGAGTGGAAATCTTAAGGGAAATCCACGAAGGCGAGTGTGGTCACCACGCTGCAGCCAAATCTTTAGTGGCAAAATCTTTTCGACATGGATTTTTCTGGCTTACAGCTCAGGCAGATGCCGAACGATTAGTCAAGACATGCAAAGGCTGCCAAAAATACGCCAAGCAAGCTCATGTTCCGGCTGATCAGCTACGAACAATACCTATAACATGGCCCTTTGCGGTCTGGGGGCTTGATATGGTAGGACCTTTTAAACGAGCCCTAAGTGGATTCACTCACCTCTTAGTGATGGTGGACAAATTCACAAAGTGGATCGAGGCTAAACCTGTCACTAGTTGTGATGGAGCAATAGCCAAAAGATTTGTCGAGGATGTTATAATCCGGTATGGTTATCCGCATAGTATTATCACGGACAATGGGGGTAACTTTTCCATGGGAACACTGGCTGAATTCTGTGATGAGCAAAATATCCAGCTTGACATTGCGTCAGTCGCACATCCATAGGCTAACGGACAAGTCGAAAGAGCAAATGGTTTAATTCTACAAGGCGTGAAACCAAGACTCGAAGCACCACTGAGACGTGCTGCGGGGGCTTAGGCAGAGGAACTACCCTCTGTAATTTGGAGTTTACGAACAACTCCGAACAGGTCAACATGATATACACCTTTCTTCTTGGTCTATGGCGCAGAAGCAGTTCTTCCTAGTGATTTAATTCATACTTCTCCTAGAGTGGCCGCGTATATTGAAGAGGATGCCGAAATTTCTCGACAAAATGATCTTGACTTAGTCGAAGAAGTTCGCGTCGTTGCTGAAATGAGATCTACAGCCTATCAGCAGAAGTTACACAAGTATCATAGCCAGAGAGTCCGAACTAGATCTTTCAATAAAGGTGATTTGGTTCTCCGGCTTGTGCAACAAAGAAATCACAAACTTTCCCCAGTATGGGAAGGGCCCTTTTTAGTTAGTCGAGTATTGCACAATGGATCGTACTACTTAACTGACATGAGGCCAGTCAAAGAAAGACCTGCTACTAAGAAGAGAAAGAGAGCTGGAGGCAGTACAAATCCGGATGAGTTAGACAGACCGTGGAATATTACTCAGCTACGTCCCTTTTATTCTTAGTTTATCCTTCTTTGCAATCATAAATATGCACATGTTCTGTGAGAAATAAAAGTTTTGGTTACCTCAAGGTTTTTCTGAGAAGTTTGTACCATCTTATTTCCTAATGATCATGTCGTAGTCGAAAATCCCAGAATGCTTGAAAGTACTTTATGCTCATGTTCGTTCTGGTTTAGATTTCCGATTCTAAAACTGCTACCTTCGGGTATAACTCTAAAAATTCTAGTCTTTACTTTGGTTATTTGTCTGATTGCTGGATGCGGGTATTTTCCGAGTAGTGAATTGTTGGTACTGGAAGCCGGCTTTGTTTCCGAGTTTAAACTGGTTTAGCAATTGAGCTCCGTTTCTTGGCAAAGTTTCCGGCTGAAGCTTTAGCCGGCTCACGAAAGGGACGAGGCAGAAAGCTAGATAAACGATAAGTAGAGACGGAAAAATTTCAAGTGCTTATGAAAACATTTCAGGCACACAAAAAATCTAAGACAAAAGTGCTGAATAGATAAAAAACTTAGCACTAGCAAAAGTCATAGTACTTAATATTTACAAGCGCATCATGTTCTTTCACAGAATAATACATAAGTTTGTGGTCTATGATGCAGGAGGAAATGAAGGAGCTGCCGGCTCGTTGGTTACTCCGTCTTGATATCGTTCCGAGATGTCCGGATCCGAGGTGGTCCGTTCATCGTCGGAAGCTTCTTCGGTTTCTTCTGGAGGAGGTGGCGGAGTATCTACGCGGGTGAAGAAGGGGATCTCGTAGCTGGTCAGATCAGCTACGTGGCACCCATATCCGGCGCAGGAGTGCATGATGGCTTGAAGGTCTTGCTCCTGGTCGTCTTCATCTACCTTGCAGTACCCTCTGGTCACTTGCCATATCTCCATGTTTCCATGGTGGCTCATGACCATGGTGAGAGCGTTTTGTGCAGCAGTCCGCGCGTAGGACATGTTCCAGTCCCGAACGAGTTGCGGCATCTCCTTGGCCTTGTCCCGCACCTGAAGATCCGACATGCTTGGCATGTCCGGAATCCTCAGGGACTCGCCAATGTCTTCAATAGACTGGCGGAAGTCATGCATAAGATCACCAACTTGGGTAAGCCGGTGGGTGCGAGGCTCGGAGGAGGAAGAGTCCGACAAGTTCAGTGGACCTAAACACAAAAAAAGTCAAGGAAAATCCGACATTGATGAAAGTCGAAGAAATGACAAATCAGACAGATGGAACGTACCAAGAATGACGTCGTCGATCTTGGTCTTCTCCTCCCGGAGACTCTGGAGTTCAGCCCGGAGCGCTTCGAAGAGATCTTTCTCTCTGCCAAGCTCATTCTTGAGGTCCGAGATAACTTTATCTTGAGCGGCAATCTTGCGATCGCGCTCTTCAGTGGCCATAGTGCAGGATTCAAGGACTTGAGCTATGCTCCTTTCATGATCCGCCTTGAGCTTATCCAGCTCTTGGCAAAGTCCCTTGTTCTCCACCATAGGGTCTTGAGATTCTCGGCCTCTTCAATCATAGAGATGGATTGTTTCACCAACGCTGTAAGTCAAAAAGAACAACAGTTCAGAAAAAATCGACATTGAAAAAGCAAAAGACAAGGTTTGAATCTCAGAATGTTTACCTTCGGCTTCATCCTTGGCTACCTTGAGCTCAACATTTTTAAGCCGGAGAGCTTTGATCTCTCTCCGCTTATCACAGACGTTGGTTAATAATTCCTGGTTATAGGAACATACTCTCTGTAAGTCAGAATACCCAAAGTCAGAAAGCTACTTAAGACTCGGGCTAATATTTTTTGCTAAATATCAGCACGAGCCTTGGGGGCGACACTAGTTCGTTCTTTGGCTTCCTAATGAAAGCATAAACCCAGATTTCTATATCCTACTACATGCTTGGGGGCTAGAGGATATGATATAGTAACATAATGTAAAAAACAAAAGTTGGAACTCCGACTTACGTATTGCTCGCGGGTGAGTTTGTCTAACCCCGCATTCACTTCAGCTGTCACCTTCTCCGCGAGGGTAAGAGGAATTACTGGGGATGTTGGAAGCTCGCCAGTCCTGATTCTCTCGTCGCGAAGGCAGACTTGAGCGAGAAGGTCAGAGAACTTGACGTCCTCTGCTTCTTGCGCTTCCTCTTCGAGGGATAGATGGCATTTGTCCAGGACTTGCCTAGCCAGGCGCTGGATCTCCTCTGCAGATTTCTGGGATAAGCCAAACTTGGCAAGTCCGGGATTGCTGAGGAGGTTGTCGGCGAAGACTTCAGCCGAGGGATCATTACCCGAAGAGGGTTCACCCTTATCTTGAGCTGACGCACCCACGGTCACGTCAGTGTGTGACCCAAGGATCACAGGCGCCGTTGGAGGAGCCGGATCTTCTACAACAACCGGAGAAGGAGTAATCGCCGGTGTTGTAGAAGGTTGAGGGGCAGGAGTCGGAGGAGCCGTGGCAGGGGAAGCTATGGTAAGCTTCGTTTGTCGCAAGGGCTTCGAAGGAATCCCTTTCCCCTTGCCCTTGATGATTGGTTTTGCTCTAAGAAAGTAGTAAAGTCGGAAACATTACATCTCGGAAAGAAACTTGAGTAAAGTACAAAGGCAAAAATGTTGTGACAAAAGGTTACCTTTTCACGACTAGCACCTCCTTTGTGCCAACTGCCACTGTTGGAGCTTTACGCTTCTTGAGCGCAAGATCCGGCAATGGGACTACTTCGGTCTCCTGAGAAAACTCAGGAGGATATCCTTCGAGTGGAGCAAGCTCCGACTCGGGGAGGTCAGCAAGCTGAAAACAGGAAAGCATATTAGCATTGCAGTATATAATTTAAAGATTGAAACACATAAAAGGTGTACCGATGGAAGCTTACCAGCACCACGGGGTTTTCCGCCGTGTGCATATCCAGAGAAACCTCCAGAATTTTCCTCTCAATCCATTCCTTGATTAGCCATTTGATCTGGCTTATGTAACCCTGTGCGGTGTAGGCTTTCGGGCTGATGCAGAGGGAATCTTTTTTGGAAGACGTGATGGAGTGCATCAGTCTGTCCCCGTGGTACTGAAGTGGCTGGATCCGACGTGAGACCCAGCAATGGACCAAGTCGGATCCCTTCAAACCCTTGTGCTTGATCAAATACTCGATCTGCCTCTTAGCGAGGATCAAATCGTCGGTGAGAGCCAGAGCAGCCTCGTCCCAGGAAGGCTGGGCTGTGGCGGCTTCGTCGATAAAAGCCGGCAAAGCAGTAGCTTTCCAGGAGCCAGAATATGCCTATGGTAGAAGAAAGTGGCTAGCCATTGTTTGACCGAGTCACTGGCAGAAATCTTGGGATAGGCCCGGTCTCGTCTAACAGAAAAACTAATGGTACCGGTGATATAAGGAACACCGGCAGTGATGGAATTTCTCCGGACATGGAAATAGTACCGGAAGAGAAGCAAGCTTGGCCTAATGCCGAGAAAGCCCTCGCAAAGCGCAGCATATGCGCTCATTTCTAGAAGAGAACTAGGAGGAAGATTGTGGAGTTGAACTCCATAGTGATCTGTCACCTCAGAGAAGAACTCCGAGGGAGGAAAGGACAAACCTCGGTCCATATGGGTGCCGAAGTGGACACGCTCGCCCTCGCGCGGGTTGGGGACAGTTTCGCCGAGGCCGGTCCGCCAGTCGCCGGCGGCGAGAAGCCCCTCCTTCTCCACATTCTTGAGGCCTGCCTCGTCGAGGGCGCATGGGATCCAGATTCCCCAGAAACTCTCCTTCTCCGCAGCTGCTTCCGCCGACGCCACCACCGCTGCTGCCGCCAAACCAGAGGAAGAAGAAGAGGAAGCCATTTTTCTTCGGTGAAAAAGGTGACCTTAAAGTGGCGGCGCTAGGAGCTCTGTGGGAGGAGGACGAGGAGGCTCTGGGTGCGTGGGAGGATTGGGAAGGAAGGAACGGCAAAGGACTGGCTGAGAGGAGAAGAAGAAATCTAAACCCCTTATATTCACCTACCTGCGCCAAGATTCATGCAAACGCTACAGTGTAACCGCCACGCATCGTGGAAAGAACTGGGGAGGGCCCGCGCGATGATTGCATCGCCTCGATCTGCACGCACGCATTGAAACGGCGCCTCGGTTCTGCGAACCGCGGACCCACCAACGGTCGTGCTGACGGAACGTCTGTCAGATGACGTGACTTGACCATGCTTGTGTCAGTTGGCGTTAGAGACCAAGTTCCGGCTTAGCTTAAAAGCGAGCTGGAAAATGCGAGTAACCAATTGAAAGGTCCGACTTACTTTTAAGACCCGGATCGTATTTTTTGTTGTGAAGTTTCAGGAACCCTTCAAGATTCTGCAAGCCGAAGATCAAGCTAGACGATGATAAAATCCGACTTTGGATCTTGGAGGCCTCCGGGGGCTGCTGTTGGGGATATACTTTCCGAGTATCCTCACAGTTCCTCACTGACCAGGGTGGCCCACTTCGGGTTAGAGCTTTGCTTCATGGGCGGCCCAGTTAGAGAGAGAAGACGGAGTCCAATCCGGCTACAGGAAGGCCCAGAAGACATACTGACTTAGGCCCATAATGTTACTTGTAGTTCAAGATGTACTCTGTAACCAACTCTTAGTCGTAGCCGGATTGATCTCTCCTGTAAAACCCTAGGCCGGATATCTATATAAGCCGTCCTAGGGAGAGCCTTTACGGCACCAGATAACACCCAATACTTTAGACCTTTAACTCGTATAGGCGATACCATTGTAGCCCGTATTCCGGCTCTACCGTATTACTGGATTGCTAGCAGGAGTAGGGTCCGTCCAAAGCCGGCGGATTCGAACCTAGGTAACTTGTGTGCTCACCGTCCCGGAACACCGTACGTCTCACACCCCTCTCTTCCGCACGCCTCGAGGACCCCCTCATGGCGTACTTGTCCTCAATCCGACGACATCGGCGTATAAGGAGCTTGTCCAACGACAAGGCTTTGATGATCCAGCAGGTGGCTCGTCGAATGTCGATGAACATACGTGGAAGGCTCTATGGAAGCTGCAAGCCAAAAATCCGAGTGTTCTAGTGGAGAGTAATCAAAAAATTTCTTCCATGTGCATCGGAATTATGTCGCAGGCATATCAAAGAAAGTAAGTTTTGTCCATTGTGTGGACATGATAATGAAACACTGTTCCTTGCGATGCTGGAATGCGAGCATGCAAGGGCGTTCTGGAGATCGACGGAAGGTTTTTTAATTCAGGTTACCGCGGCTGCACCCGATCACATGGTCTAGAGATATACTAGATAGTTCGTGGTAGAATAACGTACCCTAACAGGTCTAGGACGTAGGTTATAGGGGTGGAAGTGAGGTTGGTAAGGGGATGGACACGGCCGACAGCGTGTCGGCATCATGATCACGTGAGAGGAAGAGGCGTAGCTCGGGAGAGGCGTCGACTAGGTTTAGAAGACCGACTCCTTCAGGACTCAGCAATAAAGATTGTTATTGCTTAATTCCAAATATCTGATTACAACTCCTTATATAATAAAGATAAACTGGGCTAAACCCCTAATTAGGCCCACTAATGGGCTTCTTCCGGCTGTAGGTTATGCCGTTCATAACATCTCTCCCCGCCTGCGCAAATAGCTCGTCCTCGAGCTGGAAGTTTAGAAAATGCTGACGAAACTCCTCAAGCTGCTCCCATGTGGCACGAAACTCTTTAAACTCTGCAACTCCTCTATCGAAAGACCCTCACACTGAATGAGAATGCGCCAAACACCTCGGCTCTATTGAGCCTTCAACGCTTTCGCCGGAGCCAGAAGAAGACGTCCATCAAGGTGTGGAGGAAGGGCCGGCGGTGCTGCCGGGGGTTCACCCCGGAAAGGCTTCAACAGGCTCACATGGAAGACATGGTGGGCGCGCGTGTCGGCCGGCAACTGAAGGCGATAGGCAACCTTGCCCACACGTTCGAGCACCAGAAAAGGACCCGCGTAGCAAGAACCCAAGTTGCGCTTGGCACGCGGATCTAGGGACTGCGTGGTGCGGTGCAGGAGGCGCAGCCACACCTAGTCGCCCACCACAAACTCCACCTCATGGTGGTTGTTGTCGTAGTACTTCTTGGACAACTTCTGAGCTTGAAGAAGACACTAGCGCACCTCCGCCAGAATCTTGTCCTGTCACGAAGTAGGGCACCGGCGGCCTCCGTCCGAGCCGTCCCGGGCTCAAACGGCAGCATGGGTCATAGACCACCTCGAAGGGGGTGGCGCGTAGGGCGGAATGATAGGAGGTGTTGTAGCAGTACTCCGCCCACGAGAGCCAATCCACCCACGCCCGAGGACGATCACCTGTCACACAACGCAAATACATAGCAATGACCTTGTTAACCACCTCCGATTGGCCGTCCGTCTGAGGGTGGAAAGCTGTACTCATGCGCAGCTTCACCCCCGCCAACTGAACACCGGGTCACAGTCACTGACGATCAAAGGGGGAAACCCGTGGAGGTGGACGATGCCATCGAAGAAAGCCCGTGCCATAGAGGCGGAAGTGTAAGGGTGGCCAAGCGCAATGAAGTGTGCATACTTGGAGAAGTGATCGACCACCGTCGGAATGACGGACTTGCCGCCCACCTTGGGTAGGCCCTTGATGAAGTCCATGGAGATATCCGCCCACAACTAAGACGACACCTCAAGCGGCTGTAATAGGCCTGCAGGATGCAGCGTCTCCATCTTGTTGTGCTGGCACGTCACACACGACCACACACAGTCGCGCACCAGCGCACGGTCGCCCGATATGTAGAAATAAGCACGAAGACGGTGGAGGGTCTTTTGCACGCCCTCGTGACCTGCCGAGTGGGCCAGCAAAAGTGCCTGAGTCGCCCTGGTGTGGCACAAAGAGTCAGCGCCCATGTAGGAGGAGGCCGTCCGCCAGGCGCCAGGGCTCCTCCAGCTCGCCGGCCTCGGCTTGCTGCTGTAGGAGCTACGCATCCACAGTGGTGGCCGTGGCCCGGTAGATGTCGTCGATGAAGGAGAAGGAGGGTCCAGAGCGGATGCACAACACCATCCCACTGGCCACGGTGTCCTCCGACTCAGGGTCGGTGTCCTGGCGAGACAACGAGTCTGTGACGGTGTTGAGGCAGCCCGAGCGGTACTCGATGGCAAATTCGAAGCCAAATAGCTTGCTGATCCACTGGTGCTGCAGCATGGTAGAGAGACGCAGATCTAGCAAGTACTTGAGGATATAGTGATCCGTGTGAATGCGGAACGACCGTCCCCACAAGTACGGGCGCCAATGGCGCACAACCTGCACCAAGCCGATGAGCTCCCTCTCGTAGGCGGCGATCTTGTGGTGGCGAGCGGCGAATGACCTGCTGAAGAAAGCAAGAGGCCCCTCGCCCTGGTGAAGGACGGCCCCAAACCCCACACCAGAGGCATCGCAATACACCACGAACAGCTTGTCAAAGTCAGGAATCTGAAGGATTGGCCCCATGGTGAGGGCCTTCTGGAGGGTCTAGAATGCCTCGGTCGCCTCCGCATACCAGGCAAAGAAGTCATGGCGTAGGAGCCGTGTCAGGGGCACTGCGATGAGGCCGAAATCACGGATGAACTTCCGTAGTATCCGACGAGACCCAGGAACCCATGGAGAGCCCGGGGCGACTACGGAGTGGGCCACGCCTTGACCACCGTGACCTTGTTGGCATCCATGGAAACGCCGTCCGTCGAGATGGCGTGGCCTAGGTATGCCACAGACGTCGTGCCGAACGAGCACTTCGAGTGCTTGAGGTGGAGACGATGTGCTCGAAGCTCGCTGAAGACGATGGCCACGTGCTATAGGTGCTCCGCCCACGACACGCTGTAGATCAAAATGTCATCAAAGAAAACCAGCACAAACCAGTGCAGGTAGGGCTGTAGCACGTCGTTCATCAGTGCCTGGAATGTCACCGGGGCGTTGGAGAGGCCAAAGGGCATCACCAAGAACTCGAAGTGGCCGTGGTGGGTACGGAAGGCTGTCTTTGCAACATCGTCCGGATGCATCCGCACCTGGTGATATCCGGAGTGGAGGTCGAGCTTGGTGAAGAACCGCACCCCGTGCAACCCATCCAAGAGCTCATCCACGACGGGAATAGGAAACTTGTCCTTGGATGTCTTGGTGTTGAGAGCACAGTAATCAATGCAGAAGCGCTAGGAGCCATCGGGCTTGTGCACGAGGAGCACCAGAGTGGAGAACGGTGATGTCGATATCCAAATGATGCCCTGAGCGATCATGATCGCACACTGGTGCTCGAGCTCGTCCTTCTGTGGCTGGGGGGTAGCGGTACAGACACACGTCCGCTAGCGCTGTGTCCGACAGAAGGTGGATGTGGTGGTTGCATGCCCGGGCTGGGGGAAGGCCCTACGGCTCGTCGAAGAGGACACGTGCTGCTGCAGTAAGCTATCCAGGAGAGGGTGATCCCCGTCGACAGCAGCTGCCGCCAGCTAGGGTGTAGGCCCCCCCGAGAAAGGTGCCCGTGCACCCTCCCAGTGGACGCGGTGACCCTAGCGCCAGAAGATCATCATCAGGGTGTTGAAGTCCCAAAGGATGGGACCCAACGTCCGTAGGAAGTCGACACCGAGGATGAAGTCGAAGCAGCCCAAGTCGATGCCGACACAGGTAATGGAGAAGTGCTCATCGCTGATGATGATGGGAACATGCTGAGCGAGACCCTGGCACGTCAGACAGTCACCGTTGGCGACGGTAACGCGGAAATGCTCCCCGCCGAATGGCTGTAGTCTGAGGCGACGCATGGTCGCCCCTAATAGAAAGTTGTGAGTGGTGCCTGTGTCGAGGAGTGCGGTGAGCCGTTCTCCGTTGGTCGTCACCGGCAGCAGCATATTCTTCTCCGTCCGGAGGCCCTCGAGTGCATGGAGGGAGACGACGAAGGCGGCTGTGGGTGCCGGCCCTGTGGGTACCACATCGGTCGCGAGGTGGTCCGGGTTGTCCATCGCGGCGGTGGCATCTCCTCAATGTAGTCCGCGGCCTCCAAGTAGAACAAGCGCGGGAAAACATGGCCCGGTACGTAGGGCTCATCGCAGTTGAAGCACAACCCCTTGCGACGATGCTCGAGCTGCTCGGTCGGGGTCAACCGACGGAACGGCCGCGTCGTGGCCACGGCGAGGGGCACTGCGGGAGCCTGAGCCGGGCGCCCCGGAGTCGGTGGTGTCGGAGGAGGCCGGGTAGGTGGACGTGCGCCTCTGGGCAGGAACGCCTGCTGCATGGTTGCCGCGCGATGCTCGAATGCGCGGGCATAGTACATCTCCACGTCCACGCGGATGTGATCCGGAAGGCCTCCAACGAAGAGCTCGGCCCGCTGACGGGCCGTGACGCTGGGCGCGTGGCACGCCAGGGCCTGAAAGCGGTCAACGAAGTCTTGCACCGAGGAGGTGAAGGGTAGTCGCCCCAACTCCGCTAGCCGGCTTCCTTGTATCGGCGGTCCAAAGCGTAATAGGCAAAGCTCGTGGAAACGCTCCCATGAAGGCATGTCCCCTGCGTCCTGCTCGAGGGCGTAATACCATGTCTGTGCAGCGTCGTGGAGGTGATAGGAGGCGAGCCAGGTGCGGTCCGATGAGAGCGTGCGTTCCACCGTGCCGTCGTAGGTGTTGAACTCCAGCTTGGCGTAGCGTGGCGGCGGCTGGCCGTGGCTGTGGGTGGGGTACGCCTCCTCGTGGTTGCCGAACAACGATGCAGAGAGGCCGGTGTAGTCCGAGGGCCCGTTGAAGTGGCCGGCCCAGGGCAACGCCGGCGATGCCGTCATGTTCGGCGGAACCGAGGATGTCGTGTAAACCGGCGCCGTGAGCCACGCCGACAGCAGGGACGGTGATGCGGGAAAACTGATCTGGGTGATGGGCACCCCTTGTGTCATCGTTGATGGAGCTTGGGCCCAGGTGGCCGGTGATGACGCCGGCAGCCACGGCGACTGATGTGGTGTTGGGGCGGGCGCGAAGGAGCCTGGCGGAGGTGGCCCTCGCGAGGAACGTGCGAATGCCCACGACCGCCATGGTGAGGTCCCGGAGGGCCGATGTCATCTCCTCGGGGGTGTAGACGGCGGCGGGAGCTAGCGGTGTGGGCGAAGCGGCGGAGGAGATCAGCCTGGAGAGGCTCGGCGCAGCCGCCACGAAGGTTGCCGGGAACATGGTGGCGGTGGAGAGCGGTGTAGACATGATCGAGCCCGAGACAACTGATACCAGATTGGTAGAATCAACTATCCTACCAGGTCTAGGACGTAGGTTGTAGGGGTGAAAGTGAGGTTGGCGAGGGATGGATGCGGCCGACGGCGCGTCGGCACCGTGATCGCGTGAGAGGAGGAGGCGGAGCTCGGGAGAGGCGGTGGCTAGGTTTAGAAGACCGACTCCTTCAGGAGTCGGCAATAAAGATTGTTATTGCTTAATTCCAAATATCTGATTACAACTTCTTATGTAATAAAGATAAACTAGGCTAAGCCCCTAATTAGTCCCACGGTTATGCCGGTCATAGCAGTTCCTTTGTGAGCAAAAGGACTGCGGCAATCACTATATCACTGATCAGTCATGTGGGCGATATGGGGGAGCAGGAATAGCTATAACCATGGGGAGGTAAAATATCAGCCAATGAAATCTATTGAGCCCGTGGATGAGCTGATTAAATCTTTAGAGATCCCTATGCCGGACAGCGCCTCCCCGATGAGGATGGTAGCACAGAATTGGAAGCGGCCGACTGAGAGTTGGATCAAGATAAATTGTGATGGAGTGATTGATAGTCAGAGTGGAGTAGCGGGAGCTGGGTTGATTGGTCGTGATCACGAAGGTAATTTTGTTATTGCGGGAGTTGGGTTGATTGGTCGTGATCATGAAGGTAATTTTGTTATTGCTGAATGTCGGCAGTACAAATACATTAGTGACCCAGGCGTGGTGGAGCTGCTTGCTTGTCGAGATGCTGTGATGCTCGCTTGCTCGAGGGGATAGACTCGTATAGCAATCAAGACAGACTGTCAGCTGATTGTCAAAGCATGGGAGAATGAGAAGGAGCACAGGCTTGTACCAGATTTTTCGGGAGATGATATCCTCTCCGCTTTCCAGGGTTTTACTTTTAACTTTGTAAGGAGGGAGGCTAATAAAGCGTCACATGTTTGTGCTCGCTTGGCCCTCTCTATTGATACGCTAGTTGTACTGTTATGAACTGATCCCTGGATATCTGATTGAGCCTGTTCAATCGGATTTGTTGTCGCCTATTGAATAAATGCCTGACGACGATTGATCAAAAAAAAAAAGTTCCTATGGTACGTTTTACAGAAGTGTTCCAGATTAGTCCCCTACAGAACTGAAATTCTGTTTGGATGGGTGGTGACTAGTTTAGTTCCTGGCACCGGGAAATGTAATGTTGGTTCTTGTTTGTTCCTAAAATTGCCACAGGTGATCAGAATTCAGAGTAAGGACTAGGCGGGCAAGCAACCCAAATACTACAACCACATCTGTATCATATAAAAGGGGTATGGTGGTTCTGAATTATTCATGTCCGCTTGATATAACGAGCTGTGCACAGGGGTAACACACACGCCTTTGCATTTTTAGTTCATCGGCTAGCAGCTGGAGAAGAGCAGGACGCTACATCCGGAAGAAGCTATGTAACCTCCATGAAGGAATTAGATGCATGTGCTCGACAAAGCAGCGTGCTACATTCTCAGAATAGAAGCTACTCGCCGTGACCGGACCCAATCCAAGCATCGATCCAGGCTGGAATGCGTACTGGAAAAAAATCTGCGTGACTCTTCTTCGTAGCTAAGTAACCAAAGAACTCCATGATCCATTGTACTAACACACATACCACACTTCTCATCGGATCATACTGTTGGCTATTGAAGATAGATAGGAAGATGTGCAGAACTGAAGACTCACGCGGTAGATTACTGACGAACTGCACATCCAAGATAGTACAAAGAATGAGAGGAACCCACGCAGAACACATAATTAAGTCTGTCCACGCAGTCAAATCGATGGCACGAGTCGTCGACCAGAAATGCTAGTGGTCGTGGGTACATTAGTGGAGTGAATGCTCTTATGGAAGAGGATTCACTGCAGAAATAATGAGCGACAAAGTGACCGAAAGACTTGGTCAATCGACGAGCTTTCGCATGTTCCTCCGTCAGCAGAGGTTGTTATGATTCTATTCCGGTGAATTCTGCCACTGAATTATCTGTCTGTTTGCTCGTCTGCGTGGCGAACCGTGTGCGCGGAAGCTTAGTAACGCGCACAAACTTCTCCACTGGCGACCTTGCCTGCCTATATAAGCCAGCCTGCGCGTCCGTCTAAACCCCATCACCAACCAGTCCACCACACCCTGCAAAGCCAAGAAACAGCAAGCAAGCTGGCTGCCATGGCCGCGCGCCTCGTCCTCGCCTTCCTGCTCGCGGCCGCCTGCGTCCTGTCGGCATCGGCGGTGGACTCCACGCTGACCCTGCACAACCTCTGCCCGTTCACCGTCTACCCGCTGGTCACCGCCAACAGGGGCCTCCCCGCCATCTTCGACAACACCGTCAGCCTCAACGCCAACGGCCGCGGGCTCGTCTCCATCCCCTTCCCGCCCACCTTCTGGGCAGGACGCGTGGTGGCGCGCACCAGCTGCACTTCCCCGGCGGACTGCGAGACGGGGTTGGCGCCGCCGGAGACGGTGGTGCAGCTGGTGGTGCACTCGCCCGAGGCCGGGCCAGCGGCGGACCTGGCGACGTACAGCGTGAGCCTGGCGGAGGGGTTCAACGTGGGGGCGGTGGTCAGCCCGCAGCGCATCGGCGGCGGCCAGTGCCCGGCGCTGGGCTGCCCGGTCAACCTCAACGACGACTGCCCCGCGGATCAGTGCGTCGTCGGCAAGGACGGCGGCGTGGTGGCGTGCAAGGGGGACCAAGGGTACTTCAAGCAGCGGTGCCCGCTGACAAGGGTGAACGATGGCGACCGTGAGCCCGTGCTGCAGAACTGCTTCGCGCCCGGCGAGCTCAAGATCGTCTTCTGCCAGACCGCCATGTAGACTGGTCGATCGGCATCGGCGCCGCCTCAACCCAGATGGAGCTCGTCGTCCGCGACAACTAGCTGGTCACTCATTAGTACTGTACCGTTGATGCATGTGTGAGGTGTTGTGCAAGGAGAATGCACGTGTATCCCGGCCAATTAGGATATGCATATGGGAATATCACTATAGCAGTCAATAATTCGTACTTTTGTTTTCGACAATTCCCTATACCCGAGTAAGGAGAAGTTTTGTTTGCTGTTCTTGCCTTGGACATGACCAAAGAATATAATAATTCATACCCCCTCAGTCTTAAAATAGTTATGCTACTCATAAATTGAAAATCACTACCATTCCCGAAAATTATTAATTTTCCATGTACTGTCCTCTAGAGCAAGATTTATGTACATATTTACAAAAGTGGCGCCACCTGACACGAGAGTATCAAATTGATGTTGATCAGAGTAGTAAAGAAAAAGAAAAAAGCTTTAGTCTTTTATTATTTTGAGATTTGTAATTTGATAGTTTTTTTCTAATAATATTTATTACTCTGAATTCTGACCTGTTTCATGATGTATTTATACGCATATCATAATTGAAACTCTTTAGTTAGCTCGTGCTGTTGGCATAATTTTTTACTCCCTATTTATAACTTCTACTCTTCCAAGCAGAAACAATGGCATAAATAGCGGAGCATTGTTTTAGAGGATGAGCAATTTTGTTCTTATATCTGAAGACTTTTTCCATGCTTTAGAATAGATATCGTCGTAATGTATTAACCGGTAATAGAAATTTGTCATTTTTCTTTTGCTTCTTTTTCTGTTTCCTTTTCTATGTTTAAGTAATATACAAATGTTACTTTTGAACTTGCAAATATTTCGGTGAAACGGAATCCATGCATATACTTTTTTTAATTTCAAACTTCTTTTAAACCCCTAAACATTTCCTTATCAACACATGTACTTGTGTTTTTTTTGAGAGGATGTACTTGTGTTTTGAGTGTAAAATTGTATTGCTACATCTAAAAAAATCATGATTTTAAAATAAATATATATGTAATATAGTAAACCTGTAATATAAATTTGTTAGTTAAACTTTTTTGAGATTAATAAAAACAGGAAACAAAAAATTAAGCTATACGTATTACTGGGCCGGAAAGTCGGGCCCATCTATAGTCGTTGTGGGCGAGTGGCCCTCTAGTGATGACAATAAGCGATGCATATGGAGGCACATGAGCAGTGGTCATGTAAACTAGGCTAACTAAGACCATCTCCACTCATTGGCCATTCCCGGACCGAAAACCAGATCTAAATAGCGCTGGACGGAGAAAGGTTTTGGTCTGAGAATGGCCGATTTCCCACTCACGTTCCCAGGTCGAGTTCTCAGGCGAAGCAAAAACGACGATATTTTCGAATTTTCTCGTTCCCGCCAGCAAAGTCTCGGCCATAGGGTGCTCGACAGAAGTACGCCCAAAAATGTTCAGTCGTCAAATTATTACAGAACAAGATAAAATTGGTCAGCGACTAGTCGTCGACAGGGGTGACCTCCTTTGGCGTGTCCGGTGCGACGGGGATGGGTTCGTCGGCGCCGTGGCCGGTCGAAGGAGGTGGAAGCGGAGCTCGGCGAGGGCACGATGGCGGAGGTGATCGACGCAGAGCTTGGCGCACTCTTGGCGTTGTCCTCCTCGAGGATTTCCTTGCGACGTGCCATATACTAGGCCTTGATCAGCGAGCTCATCGCCGAGGTGTCTTCACCGCCCTTGAGAAACTGCAGATCGGTGTTTCTCTTCTTGGCGGCGAAGTTCGCTTTGAGGAGATCGAGCTTGCGATCTTGGCTCTGTAGCAGCTGCGCCCATCTCTGCTCGGCCTTCTCCTCCCTCTTCTTGGTATGGGCCTTCGTGTCGGCGATCCACCTCTCGATGGATTCCTGGAGGCGCTCAGCGGGAGGTTCGGCGGCTTTGAGCATCTTCACCTTCTTATGGCCGAGCTCTAGCCTTCCTTCGCCGGCAGCGGGTGGAGGGGCCTCCGGGTTGTACTCACCGTCCTTCGTCTTGGCGAGTGTCAGCCGAGTATCCGCCCATTTCTGGCATTTCTCAATCGAAGGGAACACATGATAGAACTTGAACTCCGTCCTGGTGTCCGTCTGGTACATGCCGAGTACGCGGAGGCGCTGCAAAGGCAAGGCAAAGTGTGTCAGGATAGGCATGCACAAGTACCTTCGGCTAGTGTTCGACGTAGTACCTTGGCATCCATGCTCTCGCCGCTGACGGGTGTGCGCTCGAGCTCTTCGAGATGACAGTGCCACTTGCTGCACGCCTGTTGGATGAGCCCCCAGTGGTTGGTCATGGCTTTCTCACCACGCTCCATGTGGGTTTTGTTGTACTCCGGGTCACAAGTTGCGTTCGTCGAACGTTAGCTTCACGCGCTTCCAGTAGTTGTCCGAATTTTGGTTGGCGCCAGTGATGGGATTCATGCTCACTGATTTCCAGGCGTCGGCGAGGCAAAGGTCCTCAGTCGGTGTCCACTTGATCCAGGGCTCCATCGCCGAGGTGCCCGCCTTCTTCTTAGCTTTGCCTTTGCCCTTCGCCGGAGCCAGACCAATGCTTTCCTCTTCCTCATCGGTCTAGGTCTGCTCGGCGAAATCCTGGGACTCGATACCGTGTTCAGCGTCGTCCCGGGATTGTTCTTGGGTGAAGAAGCCGGCATTGCTGGCCGCAGCGGCCGTCGAACCTTCGGCGATCATGCCCTGCATGTAGGCTTCATTCGACATTCCGTTGAACATGTTCTGGGCGTCGGACTCGCCGCGGGTCACGTGCGACGAGCTTCGGGCGAACGACAGAGGACCACGGCGTGCCGTCGAGGAAGCGACGTACGCCAAAGAGGAGTAGGGGGAATTGATGTCGATGCTGAACACCGGAGGAGGGCGTGGTGCGGGGCAGGGGAAGACGGTGTTCGGGTTGAATCCGCCGTTGAACTCGGGGGAGGAGGAGTACCTCTTCCGTAGGGTTGCCTAGTTCTCCTGGAACATCGCCGGCGAGATCGGCGAGAACCCGAAAGGCGAGTATCCGGCAGGCGACGCGACGCTTGGCTGGCTCCCCCAAACGCCACCGTACTGCACACGCGATGACGCCAATGCCGCTTCCCTCATCGCCTGAGCCTTGGCTGCCGATTCCCTCATCGCCTGAGCCTCGGCCGCCGCTCCCCTCATCGCCTGAGCTTCGGCGAGCTCCTGCGCCTTCTTGGCCCTTGCCTTCTTGTCCATACGGCTCTCCGTAGCGAACTTTCTCTTCATGGATAAGGGCCTACCAGTCGGGTCCGCTCATGCCTTGAGGTTTTGGCGCGAGCGCTCTCGGCTTCCTCACCTTTTCTCTTTTGGTTTGCCGCCGGCGGTTTGGGGTTTGGCGAAAGCTTTGGGCGGCATGGCAGCGGGAGCTCGGCGAACTGGCGGGAGATGTGGGGGATTGTGGAGGGAAGGCGGGAGAGGAAGAAGAAAAAGGGCGGGCACTCGGCCTCCACTCGCCGACAGGGCTGGCCCACCCTTGTTTTCTATCAATCCGGCGTTCCCAGGCCGTTCCCGGCGCCTCTGGTTCGGCTTGGAAACGCCGGACCAATTTTGGGCCAAATCCGGACGAAACTGGCGTCCTGGGAACGCGACTGGGCGAATTTTCGCCGTTCGGACGAAAAATAGGTGTCGGGAACACCTTTCTGGGAACGCGAGTGGAGATGCTCTAAGGGCATCTCCACCGGGTCGACCCAACCTGTCCCGGCGTGTCAGAACCCGTCCGCGTGGACGCGCGCGACGTGTGCGGCGCCGCAGCGGCACGACTCATTCGTCCCGACACGTCCGGCTCAACCCATCCGTGCATCTAATTTGCGTGACCACTGGGTCGACGCAACCGCGTCGCCAATTCAGACGCAACCGCGGCACCGGTTCAGATGCAAAGGCCGCGGCACCGATTCAGGGCGGCAGACTGAACGGCGGCACCTAGTCAGACGCAACCGCTGCAGTTTTCGCCATCAATGACGACAGGACGGGGCGTCGCCTGAATTCTCGCGCCGGCATTGATGGCGAAGGCGCGAGCGGTGGTGGAGGGAGGGGAGAGGCATCGCCCACCATGATGTCTCCCTCTTCACGGGCTGGCACCTTAACCAGGAGCGGGTGCTGGTGCCGCCCGCCCCGAAGGACGACAAGGCGCTGGAGGAGGAGATGGCCCGCCACATCCGCAAGCTCCCGCTGGCCTTCCGGTATGACCGCGCATACCACAACCCGGTCTTCTGGATGAAGTTTCTCGACTAGGAGCCTACGGCGCGCCGCCTCAGCACGTACCATGGTGAGTTCGACCCGTTGGGTCCCCGTGACATTCCCGCCATCGAGGCCGCCTCTGACAGCATCGTCAACCACTCCGATGCCGACCTCGGCGGCAACAACGACGACGACATCGTCGTCAAGGATGAGGAGGACGAGGCGGAGGGGTCGTCCTCCGCATCCGCCGCCGCGCACCTGCCCCCGGAATACCAGGCGGTCCTGGCGCGGTGCTACGATGAGGACGCCATCCTCGAGCAGGCCATCGCGGTCAGCGCGAGGGAGGAGGAGACCATGTGGGCCAGCTACCAGGAGGCAGTCTAGCTCACCGGCCTGGTGGCGCAGGTCAACGCCGGGCAGCCGCTGCCACCGCCACCGTCCCGCCCCCACCACAGCAGCTGCGGGGGTGGTCTGCCCCACCCGTGCTGGGGTGGTATGCTCCACCCTCGCCGGCGGAAACAGACGCATGGCCGACATGGCCAGGCCAGGTCATCAACCACCCGACACCTCCCGCACCTGCGCCACGCCAGCTCCGGGTCTGCCACCGCCGCAACTCTGGACGCCACCGGAGTACATCGACCTCAATCCATAGATGGACGGGACGGCGGCGGCGGTCGGCAGATCGTCAGTAGCTAGGGCTTGGGCCAGTTTTTTTCCCTTTTATATGCTTTTGAATGTAATATATTTTGTATAAAGTTTGCCAGTTTATTTTACGCGCGAATCGTGTTGGTTTGAATTTTTTAAAAAATGGTCTATAACCACGTGCGGACATTTAGGTCGCGCCGCAGGACGCGGTCGGCCGAACAGGCCGGACCGCTACCTTAAAGTGACCGCGAATCGACTCAAACCGTCTAAAACAGATCGTTTCGATCGCACGATTTCGATCGGCAGGTGAAGATGCCCTGACGGCAGTAGTTGGGCGGGCCATGCGCCGCGGCTCTTGAGTCTTGATTCTTGCATGTCAATCACCAGAGAACATCCCCTCACAAAAACAAAAAAGAAAACGGAGAAGACACAGTTTCCATCATCTGTGCAAAACCACCGGAAAATGGGTTCGAGAAGAAACAGCGGTCTGTGGAAAACCATGCACCAACAACGCGAAACCTTGACATGCGTCCTGCGCTCTTGACCCGATTCCTTCTCCCTCAAAATTCACCGCGTTTTATAGCAACACGTGTAGAGTTCGCCATTTCGAATTTACCAGTGGATCAACGAACAGTGAGCTTTGTCCATTTAGGCCTCAACAAACTTCTCCTCTAAGACTTCCCAATATTTATAGTAGCACCGGCAGAACTGAATTTCTCAACTTCCCAATATGCATATGCATGTGCGCTCTGCAGGCAGTAGTCGGTTACTTTCCTATGTACCAACTATGATCTCTTCCTTGTGTTTCACGGCTGCTGATTAATCCATCAATAGTTTAGTCCCGGCCACTCGCTTGGCTGGTTGGGCCCCTCTGTCGTTCCCAGATTGATTGGAAGCGTTTTTTGGATAACTGGGCTGAGGAACGCCAGCACACCACATCCGAAAGAAGCTAAAATAGTAAAATGTAACTTCCAGGAAGAAGTAGATGCATCACGCTACGTTCTCCAGAATACAAGACGGGGCAGCTCTCAGCAGCCATTTTTAGATGCAGTGGAAAGCTTCCTTGCAACTCAACAACTCCCTGATTCTTAGGGCATCTCTACCGGGCAGATCCAAACGGTCTGTTTTTTTCTGTTTGGATCGGTCCGTGTTTTTAGTTCGTGGTCCGGCCAACCGTACCCAGCGACGCAACTCATTTGTCCGCGCTGGCCAGCGCTGACCAGAATTTTCATCTTTTTTTTGCAGATTTAAACACAAAGTGTATAGGCAAATGTATATTTTGATAAGCAAATAAACTAGATTAGGTAATCAAATTAAAATAGTCCCTACGTATGAATAATTCACATTCACATGGTTTGATAAAAATTAACCAAATGTCAATTAAATTACAGAAAACAAATAAGGGATTAACTCATATATGCTCAACCAAATCTAGTTGAACCCGGTCATGGGTGTGCCGGTGACACAAATTTTTATGCAATTTCGAATTCTTCCCAAAACGCTACACCTAGCTCTGGTTCAAACAATTGACCCTAAAAATCCTAGACTTGGTCCAAGATACCGTCAACGCGCTCGTCCTCGACGATCATGTTGTGCATGATCATACAAGCAGTCACGAGAACATCTAGTGCTCCCACCTCTTAGGTGCTACCATGCTCCCACTTTATAACATCCGTGTCTACAATCCCTAATACTTGCATAACCAAATTCATGACACGCACAGAGATACAAAAAACACAAATCCAATATGAATAGTGGAAGACAAAAACACAAAATACCACAGAATGACACTATTCACATAGCATTTTGTCTTTTTTGTTTCTCTGTGTGTGTCATGAATTTAGTTATGCAAATATTAGGGACTGTAAATACAGATCTTGTGAACATACATAATTTTTTTCAATTTTTTTTGAAGCATAAAAATTTAAATTTTGGAAGTGGGAGCATGGTAGCATGTAAAGAGGTAGGAGCACTAAATATGTTCTCAATCAGTTATCATATCCACATCCTCTCCAAGGTCCAGGTTCTAGAAGTAGGGACGGAGCTGCCTTGAGAGGATTGGGGTCAGCTGACCCAATAAAAATGGAAAATCTTCACTAATTAGAACTAATTAATGCTTATTTTTATAGAATGACCCCGGTTTAATTTAGAAAATGTAGGCATGACCCCATTGATATTTTTCCTAGTTTCGTCCCTGTCTAGAAGGGTATCAAACAATAGCCACCTTGACTGAAGCACACCAAATGCTCGCTCCACATTCTTTTCAGCGGCCTCTTGCTCTTTCGCAAATCTCTTGTATTTCTCATCTCCAAGGTTGCGGACTATCTTCACAAAAGTGACCTAGGAGGGATAGATACCGTCAGCTAGATAGTAATCCATATCATATGGATTGCCATTGATCTCATAAGAAACATGTGTGGCATTGTCTTCTGCCAGCCTAGCAAACACTGGAGATCGCTGCAGCACATTGATATTATTGCTTGATCAAGCCATGCCAAAAAAGGAGTGCAAAATCCAGAGATCCTATGATGCAACAACCTCTAGTATGATGGTGCAACCCTCTGCATGCCCTTTGAACTGCCCTTGTCAACCAAAATGACAGTTCTTCTCAGGAAACCCCCTACACTAGTTGATGGACAAAAGACGGGCAGTGTTTTCGGTGTTTGGCTCTCTCAGCTAAACTTTGCCAAATACCGCAATAACTGCGCTGCAAAACTGGTACATGGCCTCATGGCACGTGGACTTGCTCATGCGGATGTAGTGATCGAGGAGACCACCGGGCACTCCATATGCAAGTTGTCGAATGGCAGCATAATATTTATGGCAAGAGGAGAAGCCAATTTTACCGGTATAATGGTACTTGGCCTCGAAGTAGTTATCGTATTCCCTCACCCCATTTAGAATGTCCAAGAACAGGTTCCTAGACACCCGATAGCGGCGACGGAATGCCTTCTCTTTGAAGACCGGAAAGTAGTCCTTGTAAAAGAGTACGTGCGCAGCTTCCCAGTCACGTTCATGGTTGACTTCTTGCCGCTTCGCCGAGCCACCTCTACACGGTGGCAGGAGGTAGTGGTCGTGCACCATCTATGCAGCTGGCATAGAACTTCGGTCTCACCGTCGGACTCCTCCTCGGACGATAACTCGATGAAATTCTTTTAGAAGAACTCGATTTCCCTTTGACTGCTACTCATCTGTTCAGTATACAACTGTCAATGGACATGCCAACTTCTGCAGTGGACCAGATAATTTAGAAAGGACCGGTGAACGCACCTCGGGCAAACGACCGAACAGGTTGTGCGCGACGCACTCTAGAGGCTATGGCGCGTCCAGTCGATAGGCAGAGGTCGGGGCAGTGGGATGGCCTGGGGCACGTCCAGTCAACTATGGCAACACGCGTGTCTTGCGGTGTTTCTCGATATCATGGGGGCGATAGCGGCAACGGGCAGTGGCGGCGGCAACGGTTGCGCCTGCTCTGGCCATCGGATTTGGAGGGCGAGGGTTTGGGGGATGAGAGTGTCTCTTGTGCCACTAGCGAGAGGGCTCGGGCGAAAAAGTGGGAGGACGCGCAAGGACAAGCACGTTGTCCGAGCCGATCCAACCGAGTCCTAAATTTGATGCTTGGATGGGTCGGTCCGCGCGCGTTTGTCCGGATGGGTCATACCTCTGGACCGTCGCGCAGCCGTCCACTAGTCTTCTTGGACTCGTTTGGACGTGCTCGGGTGGGTTGGGTCGGCCCGGTGGAGATTCCCTAACACACATGAAGGACGACTAAAAAAATAACACACATATTACGCAGTTTACATATGTTCATACTATTGTAGATAGGAAGTAAAGCCTCTCAATCAAATGACGATGATAGAACACCCCTAGCAGAATTAGAACAACTCTAGCATATCCCTAAAAAGCCCAAAACTGTAAGTTTCTCGGTTTTGCACAAAAAATAGCCCCGAGCGGATCCCGTAAATATGCCCGACACATAAAACAATTATAGTCCACCGAAAAACTCTCATCTGGACCCCTAGATACAAGGGTTGCGAGGGAGACCCGGGTGCGGCCTGTACTATGAGAGCTCTTCGCGCGGGAGGGACATTTCAGCTCCCCCTTTCTCGCTTTTGCACTGCTGCCGCCGTTGTTCTCTCTCCCCGTTCACTCTATGGCGGCGCCGCCCACCAGATCCAAAGCCATGGACCCTACCCAACTTCCACCCGCTGTCGGTGTGGTCACACGACCTCTTCCTGCAACACCCACCACTAGATTTGCTGCTGGATCCCCCGTCGCGGGGTAGGTTTCCTACATGATTGTCGGTAGCAACAAGGCCAAGCAGAAGCGGCTGCGCGTCCGAGAAACCACGGTGGCCCCGGCGCCCAAACCGCAAAAGCCCATGCGGGCAGTAAAGAAGACGAAGCAGGTGTTGCACAGCGGCAGCCTCCTGCCTGTCGTCCAACCTCTGACCATCGATGCCCAGCCCCCACCGGTCGCAAGGTATGAACTCTGTCATCTCGCCATGTCATGCACGAAATTGGAGTTCCTTTTCTTATGCAAGATGTACGCGATGTAGCTACGATGCTCATCACTGGGTCACCGTGATCTCGACAATTTGATTTAAAAACTATAAATTGTTGCATCATTTGATTGGATATTGATCGCATTTGGTAAATTATGAAATCTTTCGTTTTTACGGTTCCAAAATTACCGGCCCAGAAAAGATCCCGCAAACGCGACCCGTGAAAGAGAATAATAAAACTCGTTTTCGGTGGACTGTAACATGTTTTATGGTTCGTGCGTTTACGGATCTGGTAGAGTTGCTCATCGTGGAATAAGAGATGAATTCCACATCCAGCACAAAATTTAAGGACAAAATTAAGGTATTTGTAGCCGATTCACTAAACTTTAGAAGAGTAAACCGACTCCTATTCTTAATTCCTTATATTTTTTTACTACTCTAAAGGGTGGCGGTTCCTAGCCGAATCCCTATATTTAGAGGAGTAATTTTTTTGCCTAATTCTTCTAGAAATAGACATACATATAGTTCATCGGATTGAATAAGTCAAGTTAAAACATGCATATAGTTCATCGAACAACCATCACATCTATCAAGTTCATCCAAAAAGAACCATATCTATGGATCCCCCGGAGTAGCAGTCCGAGAATCCATGCTATGCATATTTCCACGTTTTCATGATCAATGAGCCATGGAACATAACCAACAAGTATCATTAGACCATCCATTATATAACGAGAACAAGACTTACATTGATACCATTATGGCTACACCAATTATCAGCAGCAGAACTTCATCAATCAAAGATTCCAAGTCATGCCTTCACCCTACATGCAGCTGACCAGGAGAACGTCCTAGATCATATAGTCATCAATGTCACCTTCTTCTTCTTCTTCTCAAAGTCTGACCAAGTAATTAGACAAGAACAATCCCAGCAAGTACGTTGAATGTACTCGCAAACCACCTTAAGAGGATAACAAAAAAGATATGCAATGTGACACCCCTAGGATTAGGGTTAAACAAATCCCAGACCTTAGCCTGACATAAGCCTAACCTAGAGCTTGAGGATATACTACAAGAAAAGTTAGCTTTTACAACGGACGATTTTCATGGTTGAAGGCTCGTTTTTTATGGCCAAAAAGTCTTCCGCGATGGATAGCCTTCATGGTAAAAGCCCCGTCACAAATAAATTAACCACGGTTTTATTTCGACCGTGGCGGATCACACCCTTCAGGCACACAAACTTGTTCCGTCATAGATCTGTTTGCTAGCCGCATTGACTGCTGACGTCATACAAATTGCCATATGGTAGCCGCCATTAGCGACCAATTACTACCATTAACGGCCATAAAAACTGTTGTAGAAGCCAGGCCCAACCAAGGCCTGCTAAATACTAACTAGGCAGGCCCATCAAGAGAGCCTAATAAGAAGATGGCCTATTACTGTTTTGTCTTGCGCTATTTGAAATTAGCAAAAAATGCAGCCAGCAGCGGCCCGTGAACTTTTAGGCCTGGTTCTATTTCGGCCTATAGAAGGCGCATGTTTGTCCAATACTGTGCGACCTATTAGCAGCCTGCGACAAGTCGCTCCTGTAGACTTAAGGCCCGCGGTCAGCCCATCACTATTATCGCATCCCATCGTGGGCCGCCTACTGATATCCCTTCTCTGAGATGGTTCGTTACTATTCTGGCCTATTACTGTTCTAACATTTAGCTGTTCAGGCCCACAAGCAGCCCTTGACTGTTCTAGCCTGGTAAATTTATCGGCCTGTTACTACCCTCGTCTAGAAATTTCTTGGGTCATTACTGCTCAGGCTCGTCACGGTTCTAGCCTTTTACTGTTGAGGCCCGCTACTGTTTTGGCCTGTTAATGTTCTGCGATTTTACAGTTTCTTGTCTGTTACTGTAATGGGTTGTTTCTGTTCTGGCCTGCTACTGTCTAGCATGTTACTGTTACGGCATGTTACTGTTACGACCATTTACTATTGCGGCCTATTACTGTTACGACATGTCAATGTTACAGCCTATTACTATTACGGCATGTTACTGTTATGGCCTGATACCATATGTGGGTCGGTCGGTTATATTTACGGCCTTTTATAGTTTTGTCCTTTCTGAAACCCATGCCAATATCATAAAGTGTATAATAATCCAGCATTTTTTACTTTCATCATCAGTCGAATACACGACGGGCCAATAACAAAGCACGGTACTATTCCCTAATCGACCTGCCTGGTGTAGTTACTGTAACGACTACCGCCATGTGTGGACGGCGTCAACTAAATGCCTACATGGCCTACGTGAGTTATCTAGATATTACATGAGCTGCAAACTTATTAAAATTATTACATATTTTCAACTCAAAGGGAAAGAAAAATCGGCATTTCAGTTGACAATCAAGTTGATAGCAGAGTCCTCAATTTGCTTTCTCAATCGATCACCTACATCTTCTTTTGAGTGTGACTACTACATTAGAGGAGACATGATCTTGCAGCCCCCTCTTTGGTGGCAATAGCAATAATTTCAATCTAAAACTAAGTAATAACAAGTTAATATATCAAACAAGAAAAACTACTCATTTGACTGATATGATAGGAGCTATGAAATGGAGTTTACAATTGGTCAATGGTTCAATTATTGACCAATAGGTCAAACAAATAGGACAAGCAAGCACGCATTAAACAAGTGTGCCTACCGTAAAACGAGCAATCAAAAAATGTGTGTGTTGGGCTTAGAATTTCATCAAATATAAACTAGCCAGGTCATTTCAACAAATATATACGGAAGAAGTTCTATATCCTAAAATGCAAGGGATGTTGGGTGACTCGAAAATTGCGCTGAGCCACAAAATGGCATGCAATTACTGTCATAGCGAAGAATAAACTATATAAAAATTATAACCGCATCATACGAGAACTTGTAGAGCAGGAATGCAAACCACGAATGAACTATATATTGTAGAGGATAGTTATGTCATGTCTTAGGACGAACCATACCCAGAACCAGATGCGAGATATAATGGCGTCGCTTGTGAACCTGTAGAATAGGACAAATAAGCATTAGACAAGTGTGCCTAGAATGAAATGAGCAATCAAACAAAGTATTTCTTAGAATTTCAGTAAATATAAACTAGCGAGATCATTTCAGTAAATATATATGGAAGGAGTGGCATCTCCTGAAATGCATAGAGTCATTGCATGACTCAGAATTTGAGGTGAGCTACACAATGGCATGTAGTTACTGTTATAGCTAAGAATCAACCAGATAGAAATTATAATGTCATCATAAGAGAACTTCTAGAGAAGGAATACGAACCACGAGTGAACTACATAGTAGTGGAAAGTTATGCCGTTGCTCAGGACGAACCAGCACTAGATAAGGAAGTAATGGCATCCCTTGTGAACCTGTAGAATAGGCTATACAAACCAACATGTTCATTGTTCCATTTTGAGCTATATGCAAGAAAAAGGAAATAGTTAGTGATGTAGCTTTTGAAGAACCAGATGGCAATAACAAAATTATAATCGAATTAGTACGAAGAGTTTAAACGGCTACTATAGGATAGTAGAACGATGCCAAGGAGAAAATAATAGCAGGTACTGATCTCAGGACGGACTAGATAGATTTAGCAACTGTAGAGCAGGGAATCCATACTAATATTTTCCACAAACTTCAGATTTTGCAAGAATTACACGGTAGCAGGCAATTACTGTTGTATGGAGTAGCTAAGAACATGTGCATGGCAAAATAATAGACATGTCCATAACTTGAAATTTGTAGAGTAGCGAATGCAAACCAACATGTCTAATGACCTTGTATGTACTAGCATGAAGAACAGTCATGCTCACTGACTCGTATGTATGAGTACGATTACAAAAATGTAGTTCACTGTGACAGGCTTGAACCTGCTATACTGCTGACAAAAAAACGGGTTGCAGATTTGGTTAGAGAGGTGTCTAAGCATCGTCGGTACCGTGCAGGTGACGTTCATATCACCGAGGGTGCTGCGGTTGTGGTGGCTGTTGGTGTCGAGGAAGCAGATCTTGGGCAATCGATTCTGGCTTGACCACGGTGGACGAGAGCGTCGCTGAGGCAGATCCAGTGATGTGAATAGCGATGGCTGAGCAGCTGGTCTAGAGCAGTGGACATGGAACTCCTTGAACTAGATCACGTCCGGTGTACACCGGTGAAGCGGATCCGGTACGGTTGGGTTGGGTTTGGATAGCTTTCGGTGGCCGGGAAGCAGAGCTTAGGCGGTCGATGACGCCATCAGTGTGGTGAATAATACCACATCTCCAGTGTAGTGACAGAGGGACCCGATGAACCAAATCCGGTGGGTGAGCATCGGTGAAGCGGTTCCGTGGCGGTGCACGAGACCGTAGCTCAAGCGGCTCCGGGCGCCGTGGAATTGCTGACGACCGGTGCGCGTGGTGGTCGTGGAGGTGATGGCGTGGGAGAGAGGTGGCTGGGATTTTTGGAAGGACCAGCGGGAATTTCTGGGCGAATCGGGACTAAGGAGGTGAACAGAAACATTATTACGATCGTGCCCCCAAGCTACCGACTTTAGCTTGCCCATAGGGCGTTAGAACAATGGGTAGAATGGGAATTTTGAAGTCAAATGTTTTTGAAATGGAGGGGCGCGAAATGCTTCAAGATCATTGTGTGATTTTGCCGCTTGATTGAGATTTTGAATTTGGCGACCATCCATCTAATAATAATATAAAATGGTACTGTCCCGATGGGATATTTTGCCTCAAAGTTTTTGAAACCGAGGGACAGGAAATGCTTCAAAGTCAGTGTTTGGTTTAGCTTCTCGATTGAGATTTTGAATTTGACAAGCGCCCATCTGATAATAATACAAAAATGGTACTCCCTTGGTGGAAGATTTTGCTTCAAAGTTTTTGAAATGAAGGGCGGGAAATGCTTCAAAGTCGGTGTATGGTTTTGCCGCTCGATTGAGATTTTGAATTTGACTAGCGCCCATCTTCTAATAATAATACAAAAATGGTACCTCCGGTGGAAGATTTTGCCTCAAAGTTTTTGAAACGGAGGGGCGAGAAATGCTTCAAAGTGGGTGTGCGGTTTTGCCACTCGATTGAGATTTTGAATTTGGCTAGCGTCCATCTAATAATAATAATATAAAAATGGTACTCCCTTGGTGGGAGATTTTGCCTCAAAGTTTTTGAAACGGTTAGGCGGGAAATGTTCGAAGTCGATGTGTGTGATTTTGCTGTTTGATTGATATTTTGAATTTTTCTAGCGTCCATGTACTACTACTAGTAGTAGTAGTAATAAAAAAGGTGGTAGAATGTACAGCTATATGGTCAGGAATTCATGGTCGAGAGTCACATCAACTGATCATCCATATGACCACACTTGATGTACTCCCTGTGTTCGGTATTACTAGGCCGGAGTAGTACTACTTCGGAGAATTAACTTCACCTATTCACTTTATAGCTAGTTATTGCATGCAGTAGTAATCCTAAAATCTAGCAAATGCACATGGCCATCGCATCTAATTGAAAACATGCAAGCCAATAGATGCACTCCTGTTTTAACAACATGATCGGCCATGAACATTACATGACGTGGTGGTTCATATTTTTTAGTCAACTAGAGGAGTAATTGAGCAAAATTAGGAGCATTAATTGGTCCTCTGGCCTAGCAATTGAGGCTATAAAATAATTAAGAGGTATATACACCTTTAGTCCCACATCTTGCACCACAAGAGCGTTTTAGTCCCACATATTGAAAAATGATCAATCTAATCCCACAACTTATATCTCGAGAGCATTTTAGTCCAATTTAATTGAATTTTAGTGAATTTGACTTAATTTATCCACAAATGACGTTGATTTTTAAATGACCCCTCTTTATTTTTCTATGTTATATGTGTCTCTATGCGGACTGATAAGTGGGCCACCTGTTAGCAGACATACAAATAAAATAGTTAAATCTCTAAGAGGAGAATGGATTCGAACTTAACACTTTTGTACAACGAGATACACACCCACAAGCCACTATGCCGGTAGATGCTAGTTGTTACTCCTATGAGACGAGGAGTACTTGAGAGGACGTAATTATGCCAGACGAGGAGTACTTGGAAGGACATAATTATTTATACAATAAAAAAGCACATACGAACGCAAAATGCTCACGTATACTGCCAGTATAATCTTGTGCATCTGTACTGAAATATTTTGTCGCTAGCTGCAGTGTCTAGAATAAACTTGAGTTTTTTCTTATTCGCAAAAATGAAAAAGAATAAACTTGAGTTGTAATTGTAGCTAAGAACACAAATTATTTTGAATTGAGATTTTGCATATTTTTTAGATTCTTTCACATCTCTGGAACACATATTTTTGAATATCCAAAATAAAAAATACATCAGCCAGAGCGCTCTTCAGTTAATCACTTATGTGTGTATGTTGTAGTGGCAAGCCTGATTTTTTTCAGTAGTGCAGGTAATCAGTTCGATACCATACAATGCATTGGTAGTTTTCCTTATTTGTTTTCTTATTCACATCTTCCTGTCAGGTCGTACCAACTTCACAACTGGCAGGGAGAAAATACATAGGGGTCATTTTGCAAAAAATATGATGCCACGTGTCACTTCTAGAATTAGTTACGATGAATTCGGACAAAATTACAGAAATTCGATTGAATTGGACTAAAATGTTCCCGCTTACAAGTTATGGGACTACTGTTTCTCACTTTGGAATACGTGGGACTAAAACGCTCCCGCGGTACAAGTTGTGAGACTAAAAACGTATATACCTCAATAATTACCGACCATGCTATTGAGAGAACATGATGTTTTTAGTTTCACAGAGCATACATCCCATCCGCCCACACGGTGAGCATCCAAGGGCACAACTAAAAAGCGAAATTGAAAAATGGAAAATGCCATGCAAAAAATAAAAATACCATGCGTTTGCGTGTGCCCTGAGGGACCAGGGAGCGCACATTTTCTTCTTAAATTTTGGAATAATTAAATACAATGAGGTTATGATACTACTACTACTAGTATCATCCTACACCTACACATTCGCGTGCTCTCAGGAGTCATACGCTGGTGTGCACGACCGTTGTCCCGTAATTAGTGCGTGTGGCCGTGCCAGTTTGATAAAACGAGCTTGCAGTTGCTATACGCATGTCGTCGTCTCATTTCCACACGATTCGCTTGGCTTTCCTAGGACTTTGTTTAAATGTGTGTCTCTGGAACCGCTTCCTGTGCCAGTCGACGGGATGGAGACCACATGAACGCCATCATCCATGGCCAGCAAGAAGCAGGAGGACTCACCATGGGCTGGTCTCGCTGAGGGACTCGTCCAGAAGATAGGTGACATCTTCCTTTCGACGGATGACTTCGACTACTACGCCACCTTTCAGGCAGTCTGCAGTACCTGGCGCGTTATCACGAAGGAGCGCTTTATGCCAGCCAACTGGATTATTCTAGGGCACCAGTTGTCGGAGGAGTATCGGGTAGATGACGCCGCCATCACGTCGCTAAACTTGAGAAATGGCCACCACCTTGAGAAGAAGATTAGCCGGGTTATTCGCGGGTGCTTTCTTTATATTCATCTGTATATATGTGATCCTTCTTTTGCATTCACATCCTATACTATCTGTTTTTCAAGTTCTGTTTCTTCTTCCACTTGTTTCCCAGGGTTTTGCTCCATGGTTTACCCTGATTGAATTTCAGTTTGTTTACCTTGACCGAATCTCAGTTTCTCCTCTCTCTCTCTTTGGAAGGTACTTTTATGTCGGTAGCACAACTGGCGGCCTCCTTGTGCTTGGACAGAGGATGCAGCCATACAAGACCCGATTGTACAACCTCTTCTCGGGCGTTGTCAAGCACCTGAGGGCGGAGATACCGACCGAGCAGGTGGCTTCTGTCGCTGTGACGATGTTCCCGTCGTTGATGGTGTTTACATCAAACCATCAGACACCACCATTCGATGGGCGGATGAGAGGACGGTGGAAGGGAGTTGCCCGGTCTTTGGTGATGGGTGGTACTCGCCGTATAACTTCTCAGAACTCCGGAGCATGACTTCTTACACCGGTGATGTTTTGATTGCAGACAGATACATGTCTGTCCTCTCGACTATGTGTGATGCTGCTCATGGAGATGTCCAGCTGCAGCGCTAAGCACAAACCCTGGAGATGCATCCCACCATTGCAGGCCCTATTCCGGGCTACTAGTTCCTAGAGAATCTTTTTTACCTCGTCGAGTCCGATGGGGATTTGCTGTTCATTGTGAGTGGACCGGTCTATGGTGGCAGGCCGATTGTTTACCAGGTTGATACTTAGAACCGTGTCCTTCAACCGGTCAGAGGCATCAGAAGTTGTGCTGTCTTTGGTGCTGACAATCGGTGCGTCTGCATCGATAGTGCCAGGGTACCCACGGTGCAAGCCGGCAGCATATACTATGCATACCTATCCGAGATTAGATCTTCCACTTTGAGGTTCTTCCGTGGGAAGAGGAGCCAAGGGTTGTATATGGGTATGGAGTAGAAGGATTATGGATCAATGACCATCCTTTTGAACTTGATCGAATGCTGGCGGAGTATTGCAGAATCGTCGAGCTTTCTAAGCTGCAGATGGTGCCACCTTATGGTGAGGATGGTACCACCCACTATGATTACTATGACGGTATCCGTCAGATTGATGGATTGTATGGGTATGCTCTTGATGTATTCTCTTCAGGTCAGCTCTTTATGTGTTCACTTTGTTGAGTGAACATCTATGAATTTTGCAAGTTCTATGGTGCCCGTGTAATACAATGGATGTTCTCCCTGTTCCAGTAGATTGTGTGTTGTACCTCTTACAATTTCACCATTTTTTCATGTGTGTGTAGTAACTCTGATAGATGATCAGTTTGTAACAATCCTCAAACAACTTACAACTGCGAATTACAGTAGATTATTACAATCCTCAGTAAACTTGATAGTAATAAAATGAAGCATAAAAGTTGCATCAGAGTCTGGAAAAATAAAAAAACACCATAATTGGTGTTACAGAAAAGGTCTCTATGGAGCTTGCATCGCGAGACATGTAACAACTGGCTTCCTATGAGAGCTGCAGATAAGATTATTAAGTATGTTCCGCGTTACAGCTTGCCAGTTTTTCAATTCATATAAGTCTTTGCGTGCTATGGTGATTGCTGAATCTATTTTGTTGGCTTCTTGCTCAACAATATCACGATCATCTTGGAGGGCATCCTCAAATAATCTTTCGGATGGAAAAAGAGGATCAGTTGAAGGAGTGTGCAATGAGCAATAAGTATTGTCACTGCTGCTGTGTGAAACGAAATCTAAACTTGGAGAAGCGGGTCTTTGTTCGTCATTTAGAGGGTCATTTGCAGCCTGAAACAAACACAAAACAAGTTATAACAACATTACCATGCAATCACACCACTATGAATTTTAAATGTGTCAATGCGGTAATATATAAGGAAGGAAGCAATTAACAGTGGTGGCTCATACATCTATTTCTTCTTGAATAAGTGGACCAGCTGGCGCCATCGAGCGATGCGACCATGTGCTGCTCTGTGAAATGACTGCTCTACTTTAAGATGGCTGAGACCAAGACAAAATAAGTTACTTAAACAACAGACTTGGGAAACAAACTACAAGTTCATTTCGAATAACAATGCGATCAATCAACTAAAGTACCTGATGTAGACTGCTCAAACTAGAATGTGCAGAACATGAATACAACGAATATGAAAACTAAGCCACTATGTTTATCACATATAAACTAGCTAGGCACTAAACAATGAAATCTGCCACTGATTTAATCATAGACAAAAAAGAGTAACTCAGCCAACAAAAACACATCAATTGTGAGCCTCATATATGCTAGCCAGATAATTTCAGACAAATAATGAATCAAGTAATCATACATTGAATTATTCATGAATAGCCAGATAATTTCAATGGTTCGACGGCCTGAGAATAACAAACTAAACCATCACGTGCCTCGTATTAAACTAGCCAGTTCATGTAACTATGATACACGATAGATACAGGAGTGAGATGAAGTGCACATAGTTCCTTATGATACATGTGTGGATCTTATCGCTAGTGTGGCCTTGTTCTTATTATCAGACAACTGATATGCAATACACCCGACCTCTCCATATCTAGGAAATTGAACTAAGCACATGGAACAAAAGCAGACCATAGTGGGGCTAAAATGTTTGACGCTAATTTTTGGCAAAAAAATGAAGACAAGAAAGACAAATGGTAAATTTAAGCAAACAAAAAATGTGGCAAGGACCAAACTTCGGGTGAGGGGCCTTACGGTAGGTGATATACGGCAGCTCGTGTGGATGGGCGGAGTATGTACTCCATTGTTGCTCTCTGTATAAAGGTAAGGACAACTGTAAATACAAACATGTTCCAACATGATATACGTTGGCACGAAGTGAAACAAAAGTGATGGGGTCTTATGAGATTATAGGAGCCATTCACTCTATGATATTGTGTGCAAACTGAGGCTACTCCTTGCATAATAACAGCAAACAGTTTGAGCCACAGGTTAAGAGGGATCAAATCGATAGTACATAATGGTCAAATAGTATGACATGTGTAAACGTATAGTATAGAATAGCAGGACAATAGCACGATGGAAATACTATAGTTCGTATATCGGCAAATGAGAGAGATATTATATAATCATATCACATGTGGACATGTACAACAGAGAATGTAAACAAATATGTTATGTGACTAATAATTCACAAAGAAATAGTACAGTACATAAAAACAGTTCAATACGTGGAGTTTAAGCGTAACCACAATGGGTTAATTTAGTACATAACAGGTGTATATCAAGTAAAGACCTTGTTAGTTAGGAAATTTAGCACGAATACAGTACATTGCCAACAAACAAATCGCGTAGGGAGATCTGGTTTTACCACGGTCGGGGTGGCGTCTAGGCCTCCTCCGCATCCTCATGGGTCACGTCAAGGTCGACGAAGGTGCTACGGTCGTAGTGGGTGTCGATGCTGGGGAAGCAGATCTTGGGCGGGCAAGGATATGAGCAGAACGCTGGACCATGGTGTTCGTGGAGTAGATCCTAGACAGTTGATGATGTGCTCAGCGCGCCGGACAAGAGGGTTCGTTGAGTAGATCAGGTGTGGCGGGTACGCCGGCTAAAGTGCAGCGGGGATGTTCTGGCCAGTGACGTATTCCTGGAGGAGAGAAGGGGGGAGGGGTTTAGGTACTGCTAGCACTATACTAGGAAAAATACGAGTGAAGCCCCCCACCCACCGAATTTAATAGGGGTCGAATGGAAATTTAAAAGTATCTAAAATTTTGGGGCACGAACTATGTCCGGATATGCGGGATATTTTACCGCTTTATTTTGGTTTTGAATTTGGTCATGGTGCATGTAATAATAGAAATTTGGTAGGCCGTACCCCCTCTGTGTTTAGGAATCCAAGGCCGTACTCCTTCAATCCAACACCTCAACTGATCATCCATGGTCGATATCATACTTAGGAGTTTCAAAAAATTATGAGATAAATTACATCATGCTAGGAGGATGATGTTATACAATCATGCAAATTTGCAACTTCCAACTCATATTCATTTCATGGCCATGTTAGGAGCCATCGTATTAACAAGTTTTTATTACATACATAGGTGATGCCCTAAGGTCATCCGCAATGTGTAAAAAGGCACACCTTAAGGCCTATGTGGCATCCACTAATTAAGGTTCACCTTATACAGTGTGAAGAAAATAAAGTTACCTTTAAGCATAAGGTGCACCTCAAAAGCTTATGGGTTGCCCATAGAAAATAATAAATCATTTCCCCTCTCTCCTTATTTCTCATGTGATCGTTTTCAAAAGGGGTTCATAATTTTCAAGATTCTAAATCTTAGTAAGAAGTTGAACCTATCATCGAAACTCTCGTTGATTTATAATATATTAATTTTGACCCCTCGATGGGTACCTCCAATAGCCTTTTCATAAAATTATCAAACCAAAACCTACAATTTACTTGTAGTTTCATTTGACCTAATTCCGAGATATTGACATAAAGTCATTCAAATGTGCGGGGTTAGATAGGAAGCTTGAAAACTCATAAAACATGGGAATCGCAAGTACAACATGTTGTCCATCCACTATATATGTCTGTTAACTTGGCTTGTGGCATCCACATCCAATATTCTTTGGACTTCTCTTTATGGAAAGGAACAACTAACCTCGCTCGTATTCACTCAAAAAATGTAGAACTGAATGTTCTTTCCTGGTAGTTGGACACTCACACCCACGAAACTGCTTACTACCAGAAAATGCACCCATCTACCTCTAAAATGATATTTAATTCAAGATCAATCTATCACGCTTACTTGTAGCTCAAGTTTGACCTAATTTCATGAAATTGTTAAGATGCAAAATCTTAGCAAGAAGTTGAACCTATCGTCAAAACTCTCGTTGTTTTCTGATATATTAATTGTGACCCCTCGATGGGTACCTCCAAATTAAAAGTTTTTTCCTCAAACTTTCAAAGCAAAACCTACAATTTACTGGTAGTTTCAAATTTGACCTAATTTCGATAAATCGACTTAAAGTCATTAAAATGGGCAGAGTTAGCTAGGAAGTTTGAAAGCTCATAAAACATGGGAATACTTGGTACAACATGTGGTCCACTATATATGTGTGTAAACTTGGCATGGCATTCACATCCAATATTCTCCGGACTTCTTACGATAAAAAACAACCTCGCTCGTCTTCACTCAGAAAATGTAGAATTGAATGTTCTTTCCTGATAGTGGGAAACTCACACTAACGAGGGTTAAACTCATCAATGCCCATTGTTATTGACTTGGGTTTTGGAGAAGAAGGGAGCGCTAGAGGCATCAATCGGCTAGCAAACAAGCATACAGGGACACAAGGTTTAACCAGGTCCAGGCCTTGTAGAGGACCCTACTCCTGCTTATCTGCTCTTGGATTTATCGAGGGAGTCGAAAGTTACAGGGGGTGCGTAGATGCAATCTGGCGATGTTGTGGAAACTAGGGTTGTGATTGTCCTCCTCGCCTCCCCCTCGTAGCCTATATATAGATAGGCTAGGTCTCGGGTAGCAGGTCGAGTCGGTTACAAGTTAGGGTTTGTCCCGTTTAAACTTTCTATCTTGAGCCCGCCGTGTGCTGCAAGTAGTCGAAGTCTCCTTAGGTCACCCGGATCTTTGATTGGGCCCTGGTAACATCATGGGCTTCTGCTTAGACTAGACCGTTGATGACCCACAAGTATAGAGGGTGTATCGCAGTATTTTCGATAAGTAAGAGTTTCGAACCCAACGAGGAGCAGAAGGTGCTGGCTAGTGGCTAGGAGCAGGAATTCTCTGTAAATACTTAGCAAATAGATTTTTAGGGGTTTTTGATAATGCAAGTAAATAAAGTGTGAGTAAATAAAAGACAATAAGAATAAATGCAGCAAGTGGCCCAATCCTTTCTTTAGCAAAGGACAAGCCAGTTGTATTACTTAGGATGACCAAACATTCTCGAGGACAAATGGGAATATCATGAAGTGCTTGCGCTTCATATAGTTGATTAATCTTCTTTAGTTTGCTAAGTGTTGTGTGGGTGAACCTGTGCTAATGTACCGACTATCCTAGGACTAATACATACTTGTGATTATACCCCTTGCAAGCATCCGCAAGTACAAGAAAATAATTAAGGTAGAAACCTAACCATAGCTTTAAACTCTAAGACCCTGACGTCCCTTGTGCAATGGTTTCCTAACGGGGGTTCAGGTTTCTGTCACTCCGGCAACCCCTACGATTAGTAGCCAAATACACAATGCATTCCCCTAGGCCCATATAGGTGAAGTGTCATTGATGACCCACAAATATAGGGGGTGTATCGTAGTATTTTCGAGGGAAGTGAAACCCAATTTATTGATTCGACACAAGGGAAGCCAAAGAATATTTATAAGCCTTAACAACTGAGTTGTCAATTCAGCTGCACCTGGAAACAATCTTGCTCATAGCAGTTTATCAGTAGCAACAGTTTTGTAGTAGGAATAGTAAAGTAACAGCAGTAGCAAAACAAAGACAGTAGTGACAAAAGCAGTAAACAGTGGGATTCGAGTGCGGTAGGCATAGGGATGGATGGACGGGCGTTGCATGGACAATAAAATTCACATAGCAATCAGAACATAGGGCAATTGCAGATAAATAAGATAAAGCACCCAAGTACTAGACAATCCTAGGCATGTGTTCCATATATAGTCATACGTGCTCGCAATGAGAACTTGCACAACATCTTTTGTCCTGCCAGCCCGTTTGCAGCGGGGCCTCTAGGGAACTACTGGCAATTAAGGTGATCCTTTTAATAGAGCACCGGAGCAAAGCATTAACACTCCGTGAACACATGTGATCATCACATCAAAGCCATTCCCTTCCGGTTATCCCGATTTTTGTCACTTCGGGGCCATAGGTTCTGGACAACAATGTGTGTATACAACTTGTAGATAAGACCAGAAACAATACTATCATAATGAATCAATAATAAGTTCAGATCTGAAATCATGGCACTTGGGCCCTAGTGACAAGCAATAAGCACAACAAGTCGCAACAAAATCATAAAGCACTAATAAAAGATACTAGGCACCATGCCCTAACAATCTGATGCCATTACATGAACGATCTCATCCAATCCCTACCATCCCCATAGCCTACAGCGCGGGATTACTCACTCATAGATGGGGAAACAATGATGGTCGATGGAGATGATAGTGAAGATCGATGGAGATGGCTCCGGGGGCACTTCCCCATCCCGGCAGGGTGCCGGAACAGAGACTTTCTGTCCCCCGAATCTCCCCTTCGGTGGTGGCGGCGCAGCGGATCTTTTCGTGGAAAAACGTCAAACCCCCCGAAGTTTTTAGGTCAGAAGGCTTCTTATAGGCGAAGAGGGAGACCGAGGGGGTGCCTGGGGCCACCACACCATGCCCTGGCGCGGCCTGGCCCAGCCCGCGCCTAGGGGTGGTGTGTCCAGCCCCTTGCCCTCCTCCGTCTCGTATTCTGGCTCCGTGAGTCTTCTGGAAAAATAGGCACTTTGGCTTTTGTCCCGTCCAATTCCGAGAATATTCATTTTCTGACTTTCCTGGAACCAAAAATAGCAGAAAACATGCAGCTGGCACTGTGGCTCTTGTTAATAGGTTAGTCCAAGAAATCATATGAAAAGTACTCCAAAGTGTGGACAAAACACAAGAAAGTGGATAAAACCAAGCATGGAGCATCAAAAATTATAGATACATTTGCAATGTATTAGTCATGTACTCGACGTTCACATGACACCACTAGAAGAAGTATACCACAACTTAAATATCAAACTATTGAATCTTTCTCAACACAATTCCACTAGTATCAACATGACTTCTCCCATGTCCTCAAGAACAAAACGAACTACTCACAAGACATCATATGGATCATGATCAAAGATGAAATAATGATGTATAACAATCCGAACATAAACAATAATTCAATGGTTCACTCAATAGCATCAACTACAAGGAGTAATCAACACCGGGAAAGTTTCCCCTAAGAACTATGCAAGATTCAACCCAATTGTTACAACGGTATGGAGGTGGTGATGATGGTGCTGGTGGAGATGATGGTGGTGAAGATGATGATGATCCCGCTGAATTCCAGCTTGATGGTGGTGTTGATGGCGACAATCTCCCCTCTCTAGGAAGGAATTCCCCCGGCAGAATTCTGTCTGCCAGAGAGATATTTCTCTCTCGGTGTTTTCTGCCCTGCAGAGGCGGTGGAATCTTTCTGTGGTCGCTCCTCGAGTCTTAGGGTTTCGGGAGGATAATATATGCCGGAGGGGAGAGCCAGGGGTGGACCAGGGCAACCACACCACCTGGTGGCATGACCTAGGGTTGCCCATGCCAGGGGGTGGTGTGGGCCCTCTATGGCCCATCTTCGCTTCCCCTTCTGGCTTCCTTTGTCTTCGGGAAAAATAGGATTTTCCATGTATTTTCCCAGATTTTCTGATCTTTGCGAATTTTGCCTCCGAACAACACCTTTTCCATCAGAATCCTGACTGCAGCGGTCCATGCTCCAAAAGTCATCAACCATGCAAAAAAAAAATGAAATAACATAAGTATCATCTCTTAATATGAAATATATCAATGAATAACAACAAATTATGATATAGAATAGTGATCTAAAATGGACGTATCAACTCCCCCAATCTTAGACTTCGCTTGTCCCCAAGCGAAAACCGAGCTCAATAAACATGACCTCAGGTTTATGGAGTGAAGATTTGATAAAAGAATACGGACAAGAAGCATCACATTCATCAATACATAAGTCATAATAGAAGACAACTCACTATTATATAACTTAACTTGCAATAAGTAAAGGAAACACAATAAAGATGCATAAAGTAAATCATAATTGGTAATGGCAAACTTAGCTCCTGGTCGAAGAATAGTTGATAATTTGCTGGGGTTCATAGATAACTGGTTTTCAATGATAGCTTTAAAAGTAGTAATCACCAGGATAAGAGTTATGTGCAAAACAAGGGACATAAGAAACATGATTGAATAAATCATCATATGAATGAATGAAATACAATAACTCAAAATACTTGCTGAGATAGAAGGGAATAGGTTCACTGACTTAATTAAAAAGTAAAAGAAAGGCCCTTCGCAGAGGGAAGAAGGGATTTCAAGTTTAATAAAGAGCTTCCAAAAATTATGGTACTTATTAGCTTTCAGCTCTCATTTCCCCTATCATAAGCATCTTTAGGTGATTAAAGTTAAAGTGACACAACTAAGAGGATATGCTTGACAAGTTATAAGTTGAAATCTCATGCCCCTTTCTTATGAGTACCGAACCTCGTGCTACTCAACTTCAGTCACAAGTAAGCTCTTGTCATTGTAAATACATATGTATCATAAAGAACCGCCAACGGAGTACCCCTTGCACATGATACAGGAGCTATCCCGTAATCAAAATGACAAGGCAAGCAGACAATGAGCATCTCAGTGATCCTTTTATTTTCTATTTGCATAGGTTTTTATTGTGGATGCTTCATAGAGTGGTCATTATGGTTATGCTGCAAGTTTCCACCATGATTAGGCATGGCTTAGGCTAGCGGCCTAGGCGTTTCTCTAACACACATACAAACTCCATGATCTTATAAGTTCCCCTTTTATTTCACACCGCTAGGATCCATAAGCAAAAGAATCATGATATCAACGGAATATAAGTGCAATGTTGAAAGCGTTCCCCATGATGCATGGTTCTGCTAACTTCAACTTATAAAGAACAAGCATATACGCAACAAAGATGGACACAATGGTTCAAGTTTATTAATTGCAAGAAAGTAAAGTGTGCCATCAAGTTCGTGAGAGCTTTAATCACTAATTTTCTCATAACAAGTTTAATTTGGAAGGTAGATAAAAACATGAATTTACTTGGAATAGAAATAGTGCTAATAGGTAGGTATGGTGGACACAAATGTCATAGGTTTTGGTTTAAGGATTGGATGCACGAGAAGAATTCCCTCTCAGTACAGGTTTTTGGCTAGCATGGCTGGGTAGCAAGCATAAGAGTTGAAGGAAACAAACAAACATACAAGTGATAAAAACAAACATGCAATCTTCCTCGGAAGCACAAAAGATCTTTACTAGAGAATACTAAACTTATGAGCAAATCAAGAAAGAAAGATGATGAAATTATATTTCTTTAGAGTAGTTTTATCTTTTCATTCAACTCTCAAAAATATTGTTGCTACTGACCGAGCCAGGTTTTCCAAAACTGACTAAATTAACTCAATGATCCCAAAGTGATACCAATACTAACAACAATATCAATCATATAACCATGAATCGAAAACTAAAATAAGATATGCAAAAGAGTAAATGATAGAACTTCTCATTAATATTCCATAACGACAACTCACACCAAGGGATACATAGACATCTAACGAGAGGGGGGACACTTCCATAATGCAAACCATCCTACATGATAACTTCTCTATTCATGATATGACTCTACTAAAAAGGTAAAAAGATAGAAGATAGTGATGTGATACCGCGGCACTCCCCCAAGCTTGGAACAAACCAAGGGGATGCCAAAACCTGTTGACAAATTACTCCTTCGGTGGTGGTGGTGGGATTCTCTCGATGAGCTCTTTGATTAGTTTCCCCAAGTCCTCAATATCGAAGGCGAGATTACGAATCAGTTGTGAGTTTTGCTTAATGCGGCTCATGATCATGTCGGGTTGATAATTCCAGCTCTTGCAATTCTTTCCCCACTCTTCCCCCTTGAAGTCTTCTTTTCCTGCATGGCTAGAACGAGGCGAATCCCAATTGGAGGGTAGTTTCCCCTTGGGCATATTCTGGTATTGATGCTCATGGATAATGGTATGGAAAGGATTCTTGGTGCGTGGAGGAAGTGACCGTGGAGCCAAACAATGACGCAGAGGTTTCCCTCTACTTGACATCCGTGTAGTCCTTCTTATCCTGGAGGGTTTTGTCAACACTCCAATGCTTGCAATGGTAGTGCTGGTGTGCGGATGTTGGCCTTGCTTTGCCTCCTCTTCATCTTCACTCTTGATCTCCTCCTCCTGTCCGGGATCTTGGGGATCTTCCTCCATAGGCTCCTTTCCTTTATCCTTGGCGGACACCATCGTGCTTCTAACTTTCAAGAATAGTTCCTGGTAGAAACAGATCGAAACGAAAACACGACGAGAACATGATATACGAACCTCGGGGGATCCGGGGGATTATATATTACGAAGTTTTACAGCAAAAGGAAGGTACTAGGAGAAAACGGGTCGGAGACGGAGTCCGGGGGCCACACCACCTATTGGCGCGGCCAGTGGGGCCTGCGCCAGGGGGTGGTGTGAGCCACCCTGGCTCCGTTTCCGTCCCTCTTTCGCTTCGTATCTTTCCTCGTTGGATAAAACCTGCAAAAATATAATTGGACAGAATTTTCGCAGAACTTTTCTTACCAAAACTGTTACCTATTCGGAAACGGACTCTGCAGGTCTCTAAACTTGGCGTTTAGCAGATTCTTCCAGAGTCACCACTTGAATAACATCAATATCTTCATCTTCATCCTCATATTGCTCAAGTCATGAAACCTTTCACTTTCTCATTACACCATTTTCTCCACTAACCTGGAAATTTCTTCACACAAAACTTCACACAATTCTCATTAGCAACATTAGTGTAAGCCAGGTAATAAACCTTTTAAGTCCAATTTCAACTGAAATCCATCGAATCATAAGCTACTGTAGCAACTCCTTCCGAAAACCCAAAAAGAATTCAAAAAGGAAATCGATTTAAAGAAGCAAATGAAAGAGTGGCAAAATATGTCAAAACAGACCAGCAGGTAAAGATCATTTTTTAGAAAATCTTCTGTTGCTAAAATCAAAAATTTCAAAACTAATGAAAGTTAAATAACAACCTGGGGCAAAGGCATAAAAAATTATAGCTCAATCCGACGTACAGAGATCTCTCATGAATTTTTACGGTGAAGCGCAAAAATCTTCGGGATAGCAACTTACCCAAATCTTACTTCTCTCTCATTAGAAGTTGATCTTGACACAAAAACCAAACAAAAAGGATAGTGAGAGGTTATTGCTTAAACAATAACTTCCAAGACTCAAAGAAACAAAAACAAACTGAAAACACATATAAATTGGGTTGTCTCCCAAAAAGCTCTTTCTTTATAGCCATTAAGATGGGCATGATAATTTCAAAGAAGCTCACATAAGATATGAATTAAAGTGAAAGAGAGCATTAAGAAGCAAACATACACATGTTTAAGTCTAACCCACTTCCTATGCAAGGGAATTTTGTAAACAAACAAGTTGTTGAAACCAGAGGCTACAAGCATAGGAAGGCAAAACAAGTGCAACATAAAAACTTTCAGCATAAAACAAGGAAACTTAATATTATTGAGATGCATAAGAGCAATCTTCCCTCTCTCATAATAACTTTTAGTATCATGCATAAATTTAATGATATAAATATCACAAGAACCATTGTTGTAATGATCCTTTATCCTAACAGAAAACACAGGGACACTAGCTCACATAACACTACTTTGTGAAACAATATTAGGGATATCCTTACAGAGGATAGTGTGTCCATCTTCTTCATATTTAGTGACAAAGTCTTTCACATTTGCTATTATAGGTTCATCATCCATTTGTTTATCAGGCTCAACAGCTTTATTTGTACTTTCATTAACCATACTAGCTATCTTAGAATGTTCCTTTATCTTAACTAGGAAAGGCATTTTCTCAATGTAAGGTTCAGGTAAAGCATGATTAGCAGTATAAACTTTAGTGTTTCTTGCAGGAGCACACTTAGCAACATCTTTATATGGTTCATGATACTTATTCCACTTCTTTTTAGAAACTTCTATATAGGAAGCAAAAGCCTTAAAGTAAGAAGCAATAGCTTGAGAGTCTAGACCATAAGCATTTTTAATATTTTGAAAGTCATCAGTTCCCATAAAAGATTCAATGCATTCATAATAATAATTTATACTTGACTTTCATCCTTTGTTGTTCTCCCATGCTTCAACATTGTCTTGAATACGGTCCAGAAGATCCCATTTAGCTTCTTCTTCCATGCGTGTAAATGATCCAGCACAAGAAGCATCAAATAAATCCTTATCATGAAGAGAAAGCCTTGCATAAAAGTTATTGATAATAATATTGTTGGGGAGCTCATGAATAGGACATTTGAGCATTAGTAACTTCAATCTCCCCAAGCTTGAGCTGTACTCTCTCCCTCAATAGGCCAAAAATTGTATATTTGATTCCGATCTTTATGAATCTCACTAGGAGGATAAAATTTTGAATAGAAGAGAGGTACTATTTCCTCCCATTCAAGAGATTGGCCATTCTTCAGCAGCTTATACCATTCTCTAGCTCTTCCTTTTAGTGATAATGAGAATAACTTCTTCTTGACTTGATTTATTGTAATTCCTGCACACTTGAACAACCCGCATAATTCGTGTATAAAGAGCAAATGATCACTGGGATGGACAGTTCCATCTCCAACATAATAGTTATCCATAACACGGTCAATAATTCTTGTAGGTATTTTAAAAGTATCATTCTCAGCAGGTGGTGGTTCATCTACTACCTTAGCAGTGGTAGTAGCATTGCGAAATAAGAAACTCAGCGAATTATTCATATCGAAATAAAGCAACTAACAAAAGAAAACAATACTCACAGTAGAAGTTTCCTTTAACAGTGCCACTCTCCGATAGCGCTTCAGTCCCCGGCAACGACACCAGAAAATAGTCTTGATGACCCACAAGTATAGGTGTATCGCAGTATTTTCGATAAGTAAGAGTGTCGAACCCAACGAGGAGCAGAAGGTGCTGGCTGGTGGCTAGGAGCAAGAATTCTCTATAAATACTTAGCAAATGGAGTTTTAGTTTTTTTTTGATAATGAAAGTAAATAAAGTGCAAGTAAATAAAAGACAATAAGAATAAATGCAGCAAGTGGCCCAATCCTTTCTTTAGCAAAGGACAAGCCGGTTGTATTACTTAGGATGAGCAAACATTCTCGAGGACACATGGAAATATCATCAAGTGCTTTCTCTTCATATAGTTGATTAATCTTCTTTAGTTTGCTAAGTGTTGTGTGGGTGAACATGTGCTAATGTACCGACCTTCCTAGGACTAATACATACTTGTGATTATACCCCTTGCAAGCATTTGTGATTACAAGAAAAAAGTAATTAAGGTAGAAACTTAACTGCAACTTTAAACTCTAAGACCCTGACATCCCTTATGCACTGGTTTCCTAACGGGGGTTCAGGTTTCTGTCACTCCTGCAACCCCTACGATTAGTAGCCAAATACACAATGCATTCCCCTAGGCCCAGATAGGTGAAGTGTCATGTAGTCGATGTTCACATGACACCACTAGAAGAAGTACACCACAACTTAAATGTCAAACTATTTAATCTTTCTCAACACAATTCCACTACTAACAACATGACTTATCCCATGTCCTCAAGAACAAAACGAACTACTTACAAGACATCATATGGATCATGATCAGAGATGAAATAATGATGTATAACAATCTGAACATAAACAATAATTCAACGGTCCACTCAATAGCATCAACTACAAGGAGTAATCAACAACATTCCCCTAAGAACTATGCAAGATTTAACCCACTTGTTACAGCGGTATGGAGGTGGTGATGATGGTGTTGGTGGAGATGATGGTGGTGATGATGATGATGATCCCGATGAAGTCTAGCTTGATGGTGGTGTTGATGGCGACGATCTCCCCTCTCCGGGAAGGAATTCCCCGAGTAGAATTCTATATGTCGGAGAGATCTTTCTCTCTCGATGTTTTCCGCTCCGCAGAGGCGGTGCAATCTTTCTGTGGTCGCTCCCCGAGTCTTAGGATTTCGGGAGGATAATATACGCCAGAGGGGAGAGCCAGGGGTGGACCAGGGCGGCCACACCACCTAGTGGCATGGCCTAGGATGGCCCACGCCAGGGGTGGTGTGGGCCCCCCTATGGCCCATCTCCGCTTCCCCTTCTGGCTTCCTTCATCTTCTGGAAAAATAGGATTTTCCATGTATTTTCCTAGATTTTCTGATCTTCATGAATTTTGCCTCCAAACAACACCTTTTCCATCAGAATCCTGACTGCAGCGGTCCATGCTCCAAAAGTCATCAACCATGCAAAAACAGGTGAAATAACATAAGTATCATCTCTTAATATGAAATATATCAATGAATAACAGTAAATTATGATATAGAATAGTGATGCAAAATGGACGTATCAACCGTATATGCCAAACTTGAGTACCTATAAGGTATACCCATGTCAGTAGCCCCCGAGTGTCCGGTTGAATCGCAGATTCAAGTGGAGACTAATGAAGTCTTTCGAGTGCACAGCCGAACATGTTTTCGAGTGCTCTAAATTGTATCATAGGTATTGTTGATATACGTGCCTGATTTATCCGATGTATCGGGATCAGTTAACTGCCTTAGGGAAAAACAACACAATCTACTCAAACTCGAGTCCCCGGATTCGAATTCGGTAAAATGCTGGCGCAATTCAACTTTAGGCCGTAGAGGTCTTATAGAGTCGAATCCCAGTGTATAAGTGTGAGCACTCGACGTGTCCATCAAGGCTTATTTCATCGTACCTATAGGCATGGATTATTTCTGGTAGAGCGCATCAGGTATGTTGCTAGGCCTTCTTCAGGTCTTATCTTCACGCTGCAAGCGTGGCATCCGAATTTTGTCATTGCGAAGATGATTTAGGTGGCCTAGGAGACGTAGTCTCTTTGTAGGGAAAACATGAGGCAGTGTCACCAAAGCGTTCGAGTGTGGACGTAGTCAACACATAGTGCATGTATAAGAAAAAATCATAGGTGCGTGGCCAACGCTCCCTATGGGAGTAGCCCCTGAGTGCCTATTTGAGTCGTAGACTCGAGTGGGGACTATAATTATTTGCGACTGCTGTCGTCTTTTGCTTGTTTCAATTGAACGTGCTTTCAGCGCTCCCTATGGGAGTAACCCGGAGTCCAAAGTCAAATCTTTGACTCGAGTGAAGGGTTTTTGACGAAAATACGTTTTCATAATGCTTGGATGTCTTACAAAGTTCCCCGGGTGGCGGCCAGCGCTCCTGTTAGGAGTAGCCCCCGAGTGCTTAGTTGAGTTGAAGACTCGAGTAAGGACTAGAGTAGTCAAAAAGTTCTTCTGCTGGAGTAAGTGTCGTCAGTGCTGACGATGAGATGATCTCAGTTACCCGCGTGAACGGTTTTGATGGGACGTGCCGAAAAGTGGGTCCCATTTTTGGACTTGGATTTGACCAGGCGTGCGCAATATCCGTTTTAACTATGTCTCCTCGATTCCTGCGCGTAATGGGGGGAGTGGAGTGATGGTTCGTGGTTTACTCTGCCACATGTCGACATTGATTTGTGCCACGCGTCTGCTTGGTTTTCTCTTGGCCATTGGATGGTATCCTCGATGAGGTTAAGTAAGGATCCGCTATGCGGTAATTCCCCACAACTAATCTTGCTCCTCACGCACAACCTCCATTGCTGCTCCATTTCTCTCATCCTCTTTGTGGCGCTAGACCAGCTTCGCACTTTTCCGAGCTACTTCATGTGCTCTCATCGCCAGCGCTAGATGGGAAAGAAGAAGGGAACCTCCACTGTTGGATCTGTGGTTAATGCTACTGTGACCAAGAGGAAGGGCGCCGCCACCACGGGTGCCAGCACTACCACCGTGGCTAGGAAGAAGAAGGTCCCAGGAACCCGTGTCACGAATGGGTCGTGGCGTCCATCCAATCAAGCCTTCAGAGCTCTTCACCCAGCGCCAAGATGGAGCGCTCACCACCACGGAGGATGACTGCCGCATCCCTGACGATGAGGTAATCCCTAGTCCTCCCGCGGGGTTTTGAGTGATGTTCCTCGCGTTTAGTATTCGCGGTCTGTCTCTCCCCCTTCACCTGTTTGTGAGGGGTTTGCTTTGTTTCTACGGGCTCCAGCTGCACCAGCTAACCCCAAACTCTATCCTCCACATCGCCTATTTCATTACCCTCTGCGAGTGTTGGCTCGGAATCGAGTCACACTTTGGCCTCTTTAAAAAGCTCTTCAAACTCAAATGTCAATCGGGCTCGGGTTCAGTAGTCTACGATATAGGAGGCTACGGGATCCACGTCGACTCCAATGTCACCTATTTTTCCATCAACCTCACCGCATCTGTCCAAGGGTGGAGGGAGAAGTGGTTCTACATTCGCGACCAGAATTTTGACGGAGAGCACTACGGACTCGTGCCCTTTGATCCGGTGGCAGCCTGCAAGAGGAGGAGGTCATGGAAGAACACTGTGATGCCCGACGAAGCCGAGGAAACATAGACTATGTACCAGCGTGTCTGTGACCTTGAGCGTCACATAAGCAAGGAGATAGGCGGCGCTGCTCTCATTCGCACTTGGATGCACCGTCGAGTGCAGCCACTGCAGGCCAGGGCACACCCCATGTGCTGCTAGACTGGTGCTATTGATGTAACTCGCATCTCCTCAGAGGGCATTTCTTTCGGCGAAGTAGACAGGAGGTTTCGACTGCTGACCAAGTACACCTCCAAGGAGGATCTCCCGGGTGACTCAGTCGTGCCTGCATTCTGTGCAATCCATCCTCCGCCTGAGGTGGATTTCTTTGTTAAAAGTTCTTCTTATTTTTCGATTTCTTTGCTCATTGTAGCTTATATTGATGCTTGGTTCTGGTTTTAGGACTGGAAGGTGGCAACCAACTTTCCTCCTGAGCCCGAGGGAATAATTCCGCGCGAAGCGGAAGAGGAGGATGAGTCGAGCTCTACCATCCCTGTTGGGGAAGAGCAGGAAGCCCTCGAGTCCAGTGGGCACGGGACTCGGAAGTGCTCCTGAAGCAAGGACTCGGATGCCTCTTCGCGAACGCCGCCGGAGGGTCCTCCCACCATAGCAGAGGAGCCAATCCATGCCATGCCTCTGCGGGCCATGGCTCCTCCTTCGCGGAAGAAGTTGAGGTTACCGAAGGAGTCATCTGGGATTCCTTCGATGTCGAAAATTTTGATGGGTATGTGTTTATATTCTTGCAAGTTCATCTTGTCTTCCCAAAATCTATCTTTCTAAAGCAGTGTTGGATATTTTGTTGTCAAACAGCATCATCGTCTTCCGACGACTGTCGCTTTGTCAAGGAGACTGGAGTCATAGACTCCAAAAACAAGGAGATGGCGGCATGATCTCCTTCTCCTCCGGTGGCAGCCCACTCCCATGACAATTCCTCGAGTTCCACCCCACACTGGGGGCACCAGATGGTTGCCCGGATGTCAACTCAGAAGGAAACTTCGGAGTTCCTGGAGGAACATGTGAGTGTTTCTTGTCGTTGGCAGTTGAACTTTGGTTAATGCTCACACTTTTCTTTTTTGTAGTCTGTCTTGAAGGAATCTGCTCACCTCGCCGAACGGATCATGTCCTTGGGTCACCAGCATGCTTCGCTGGATACCCGTTACCATGCCTTTGAAGGAGAATTTATATTTTTTCCTCATCTTTCTTGTGCAAGAGTTGGTGAGCTAAAATTGCCATTTTATCCTTTGTAGATGATCATAATGATCTTCTTCATGATGTCGACTCCCTCCAGAAGGGACTTGTTGTGGTGGAGAAGAAACATGACGAGGCACTCGAGGCTCTTGAGGAGTCTAAAAAGCGCGAGGACGATTTGTGTTCCTCCGCCACTGAGAGGGAGAAGGTGTTCGCATAACAACTCTTCTCTATTGCCAAAGCACTCTCAGGTATGATACGAACTCACTTGCATTTGCCATGCATTTTTCTTATATGTTATTGTGCTCATATGTATATGATGTAGATGCTGTTGGCGTGGACTTTGACGCCCAGGCTTTGACCCACGTGGATGCCTTGGACGACGCCGTGGCTGCAGTCGAAGACCGCAGCGTCTCTGTCAAGGACACACTCGAGAGGGCCAAGGGTGTGCTGGGCCATCCTCGTGAGGAGATGGTCCCCAAGGCCAAGCTGATCAAAAATCTTGATGGCCTGGTGGAATCCTTCGCGGAGGGCGTGCCTATGGACTTCAAGAGCGCATTGCGGGCAGTTGGAGCATCCTTGGGACTCACGATGGCACAAGCCCATGGCGTGGAACTGGAACCAGCAAAATCTCTGAGGCGACGCCGGTCACACGGATGGCTAGTAGGTAGTGTTTGCTCCTTTCGCCACTAGTTGCAGTAAATATGGGCCTCGGCTCATTGAGACACTTGGCAAATATTCGGCAGAGCTGCGTCGATTGAAGACGGCGAAAGCTGCGGTGTCCTAGGCTGTAGCTAGGAAATCTGTGGCATCAGAGACTGCTACAAATTCAAGGAATCCCCCGAGTGCGAAAACGAAGCCGAGAGCGTTGCCTATCTGCCTTTTTAATAGTCTAGCTTGCCTTGTTGAATTGTGGGAGTATCCCTTTTGACTTGCTAAACTTGGACATGTTCTTCTTATTTGTTGACGACTGGTTGGTCTTATTTGCCTCTTTTCTTTGGCTGTAATAGGGTCCGTCGAGTGGTTCGCCTGACTCTCCTCCCACCGATGAAACTGTGGTGTGGTCACGTTCAAAAGTGGACGATCTGTCGCTGCTCTCGCGACTGCACGACCATATAATGTAGTTGGAGCGAGAGATGCCCATGATCCGCGCTAAGGCGGATGCGTGGAAGTCGAACGCTGAAAAGGCCGGTGCATGCGAGAAGTACCTCCTGGATGAAGTTGCTCAATTGAATGAGCAATTTAAGTGTTAGCTCTCTAGCTTCTTACCTTTTCTTTAGCCATTCGCGGCGACACTTTGTATTTATACTTTGCCCTACTTCTTGTAGCTGTTAGCGCTCGTCACCCGCAGGATGAGAGGGATCGAGTTGCCATTCGACTGAACGACTTGACCCAGAAGCAGCTGGAAGCTAGTGGATATTTCTGGGTGGATCACGATCGTGCGGTCGCGTTGGCGACGCTGCATGATCGTGCATCGTGGGTGCTGTAGTGTTTGAAGAAGGCGCAGTCGTGCCTTAAGCATATTTTTAGGCGATGTTTCCCCTGGATGTGGTGCCTTTAAGCTTGCTAGCTTTGTTGTCGAAGTTTCAGGATATCAGCACGGTCCGCAAGTGCGTGCACCAGCAGTTGGTCACAAGTGCCAAGGCTACGTTGGCGCTTGTTCGCCTGCACCGACCAGATGTGGGTGTCGCAGCTGTTGCCGCTGGACCACCGCCTCCGCCAGAAGGGATGACATGGAACATGGTGCCACATTACTAGGCGGTTGACCGGCCAGCCGAAGATATCGTTGATTTCTTTGAAGAGCAAACCAATGTTCTCCTTTTGCCGCAGTAGTGTAGTATGGACCTGCACATGAATGTATAGGTGTTGTAAAGTTCATATAATTGTGCCGGGTGTTTTTGATACCCGTTAATGTGTAAAAAAGCTCGCTAGCTTGTATGTTTTTCGAGTGTGTTGTAATCTGCAGTTCCTTTTCGTTAGCCTGACATATAGTCATCTCAACACCTTGTCAACCTATCAGGTGCGTTGCCGCTGGGTTGATTTTACCAAGGGTTCGAGTGATAGTGCGTTAGCTACTCAGGATACTGCATTATTCATGTAATGAGGTGTAGAGGGTGGCGCAGCCCCCAAGTGATGTAATTGCAAGTAAAATAGAAAACACAAAGTTGGGGGCACTTAGCTTTATTTATTCGTAGAATATCAGGAGGTACAATGTATGGCTAAGTAGCCTGGCTGAATAGCCTTATTTGTAAAGTAAAAACATCTAAGGGTAGAAACAGCGCAACTGCGTGACGTTCCAATGATTGGAGTATGCGACTCCGCTTTCTAGATCTTTAAGGCAGTAGGCCCCACCTGGGATTACTGCGGTAATCACGTAAGGTCCTTCCCAAGGGGACTTGAATTTGAGGTTCCCTTGCTTCTTCAGTCGCAAGACCAGGTCTCCTTCGATAAAAGGATCTGGGGCGTAGCCTTCTGCCGTGGTAATTGCGGATGTTCTGATGGTAGATCGTAGAACTCTCCGCTGCAATCTCGTGTGCTTCATCGAGGAGATTGATGGAGTCTTTGAGTGCGAGGGTTGATTCTTCCTCGCTGTATGCTACTACCCATGGGGTTTTGTAGCGCACCTCTGCGGGTAGTACCGCCTCAGTGCCGTAAACCATGAAGAACGGCGTGTGATGACCCACAAGTATAGGGGATCGCAATAGTCTTCGAGGGAAGTAAAACCCAATTTATTGATTCGACACAAGGGGAGCCAAAGAATATTTATAAGCCTTAACAACTGAGTTGTCAATTCAGCTGCACCTTGAAACAATCTTGCTTGCAGTAGTTTATCAGTAGCAACAGTTTTGTAGTATCAATAGCAAAGTGATAGCAGTAGTAAAAGTAAAGACAATAGTAACATTTGCAGTAAAAAGTAGGATTAAAGTGCGGTAGGCATAGCGATGGATGGACGGGCGTTGCATGGACAAGAAAATTCATGTAATAATCAAGACATAGGGAATTTGCAGAGAAATAAGATAAAGCATCCATGTACTAAATAATCATAGGCATGTGTTCCATATATAGTCATACGTGCTCGCAATTAGAACTTGCACAACATCTTTTGTCCTGCCAGCCCGTTGCAGCGGGGCCTCAAGGGAATCTACTGGCAATTAAGGTGATCCTTTTAATAGAGCACTAGAGCAAAGCATTAACACTCCTGAACACACGTGATCCTCACATCACAGCCATCCCCTCCAGTTATCCTGATTTCTGTCACTTCAGGGCCTCGGGTTCCGGACAATAATATGTGAATACAACTTGCAGGTAAGATCATAAACAATACTATCATCATGAATCAATAATATGTTCAGATCTGAAATCATGGCACTCGGGCCCTAGTGACAAGAATTAAGAATAACAAGTTGCAACAATGTCAAAAAGCACTAACAATAGATACTAGGCACCATGCCCTAACAATCTGATACAATTACATGAACGATCTCATCCAATCCCCGCCATCCCCATAGCCTACTGCGGGGGATTACTCCCTCATGGATGGGGGATTCATGGATGGTTGATGGAGAAGCGTTGGTGATGATGATGGCGATGATCTCCTCCAATTCCCCGTCCCGGCAGGGTGCCAGAACGGAGTTTCTGGTTCCGAATCGTGGTTTCTGGTGGTGGCGGCACAGTGGAACTCTATCTGGAAAAACGTCGACCCCCCTCTATTTTTGGTCCAGAGGCTTATGTAGGCGAAAGGAGAGATCGAGTCGGAGACCGAGGCAGCCAGACCACCCCTAGCGAGGCATGTCCTGGCCCGTGCCACCAGGTGGTGTCGGCCTCTCGTGGCCCCCCTCCGTCTCAGCTTCTGGCTTCATGAGTCTTTTGGTAAAATAGGAGTTTTGTGATATTTTCTGGGATTTTTCCTAAAAGTTGATTTCATGCATAAAAACGAGACACTAAAGCAATTCTTCTGAAAACAGCAATAGTCCGCATTAGTTGTATCCAAATCACACAAATTAGAGAAGCAACAATAGCAAAAGTGTTTGGGAAAGTAGATACGTTTTGGACGTATCAACTCCCCCAAGCTTAGCTTATTGCTTGTCCTCAAGCAATTCAGTTGAAAACTGAGTGCAATAAAAGGAACTTTCACGAACACATTTGCTTCATAAGATATATATATTCTCAGCATATGATCAAATACTTAGGCAATTCATAATAAAGAGTATGCAAATAAGTTTACCCAGTAGTCATGCAAGCTATAAAGAGATTACAAACCAATAATAATAAGCAACATGACACATAAGCATATACAGGATTATAATGCTCATAAGAAGATATGATAAAGTGGTATCTCGCTTGCCTTTCTTTTTGGGGCAAAACATAAATGCCAAGGCACCTCTGAAGTTTAAGTGAAGACTAGAAGTAAAAATATCAAAGATACAAGCGTCAAAGTTATGTCACAGCTAACCGTGTTTCAGGATAAGCACATTACACTAAGAATGACAGCTATGCTCCCGGGAAGGTTCTCAAAGAATAAATGGTGACTCAACATAAAAGTGAAAGAAAAGATTTGAAAAGTTTGAAGGGCTTCCAAATGTTGAAAGTATGGTACTTATTAGCTTTGAGCTCTCATTGCCCCTATCATAAGCATCTTGAGGTGATTAAGGTTAAAGTGACTCAAATATGAGGATATGCTTGACAAGTTATAAGTTGAAAATCTCATGCCCCTTGCTTACGAGTACCGAACCTCATGCTACTGAACTTTAGTCACAAGTAAGTTCTTGTCATTGTAAGTACATATGTATCATAGAGAACCGCCAACGAGGTACGCCTTGCCCCATGACACAGGAGCTATCCCATATCAAAATGACAAGGCAACAGACAATGAGCATCTCAGCGATCTTTTTATTTGCTATTTGCATAGGTTTTTATTGAGGATGCTTCACATAATGCTCACTATGGTTATGCTAAAAGTTTCCACCATGATTAGGCATGTCTTAGGCTAGCCTCCCAGGCGTTTCTCTAACACACATACAAACTCCATGAGCTTACAAGCTCCCCTTTTATTTCACACCGCCGGGATCCATAAACAAAAGAACATGATATCAACTGAATAATAAGTGCAATGTTGAAAGCATTCCCCATGACATCATTGTTCTGCTAATTCACAACTTATAAAGTGCAAGAATATAAGCAACATAGATGGGCACAATGGTTCAGGTTTATTAAGCGCAAGAAAACAAAGTGTGCCATCAAGTTCATGAGAGCTTTACTAACTAATTTTCACATAATAAGCAAACATTTTTATTTGGAAGAAAACAAAGCATAATAAATATGCAAGGAATAGCAATGATGCTAATAGGTAGATATGGTGGACTCTTTTTGACAACTTTCGTTTTGGGGAGTTGGATGCACGAGTAAAGCTTATACTGAGCGCAAGTGAAGGCTAGCAATATAAAGGGAGCGACAATCGAGAGAGTGTTAACTGTCATAATCATGCTTGCAACAGAACAAAATTAATAGTGGCATAAAAGTGACACAAGAACTCTGAGGAAAAATAAATCATCGAGGCTTAACTGACCTTTTGTTTAGGCATATGCATGCATGATTATGTGCCAAGTCAATTCAAATAAAACATTTAGAAGAGGATACCACAATGTCATACAAAGTTATGAATAGAACAATGCAAGCAAACATTTATATGACATGTTACAAACTATTAGTGGATTGGATCTGATCATAAGAGAGCAAGAACCACTAAGAACCCATTAAATAACATACACCTTACATGAACAGACTAAGCATGCCCACAATGATGAGTATATGTACAAAAATGAAAAAAATAGAGTTCGTACCAGCCTCTTACCTCACCTCAAGTTGTCATAAATAATCATTGCCTTTCACTTGTGTGACTTGAATAATAAGATAAAACCAAACTCCAAGGAGTCATTGAGGACCGCTGAACCCTACAACGTACTTTACAAAACTAGAGAAGAACAACAAATATTTTTGGTTTTTCCATTTTTAAGGACAAGAACCGAAGGAAAGAGCAAACAAAACAAAATCTTTTTGGTTTTTCGAATAATCAAATCAAAGCTAAAAAATATGAAGCAAATCAAGGATAAAAGATAAGGAAGCAAACAAAGAGAAATAACGAAAATATTTTTGGTCTTTTGTGTTTTGGAAAGCAGAAATAAAGCGAGAACAAAAACTAAAACAAAAACGAAACATGGATATGCAAAGTACCGACAGAACATGATATGTAGATGAGTGTGATGTCGGTATACCTCCCCCTAAGCTTAGGCTTTTGGCCTAAGTGGGGATCAATCCCAAGCTAGCCAAGAAGCAGCGCCTCCATAATACGACGAAGAAGTCCCTTCGTCCTGATACAAACTCGAGGACGCCCCAGCATAGTGCGCAGAGTAGTTGTAAGAGGGCGCATCCCCCTAGTGCTACCCCTGGAAAAACCAAGTAAGCGGAGCTACGTTGTCCACCTCCTCCTTGGAGCGCGGCCATAGCATCCTGCAAATACTGAAAAAAGTAGACTATGGCAAGGGAATTTCCCTCTCATCTCCGTTAGTAAACAACATCCTATAAACTAAACTCTCCGTACTAGAGTTAGCAGTAACAAAGTGATATGTTTTCAAAGCAGCAAGATCAAGCCTTTGTGGGATCAACACAGTATCATTAGGTTCAACAGAAAGTTCCAATGCAACAGCCATGCGTGCAACAATAATGCCCCCATAAATGGGTCCTCTAGCAGCTAAGCGGCCAGCAATGAGAGAACCAAGATTATACTTGGTTTCATTATTAAGTGCAGCAGCAAGAAAAGCTAAATGATAATTCGAAATATTACTAGTGTTCTCCCTACCAAGAATGCTAGTGGCAAGATAGTAAGCAAAATATCTAAGAGCTGGGAGTTAAACGTTCCTTATCTTCCCGCGCTGAGCTATGCGGTCATCATCATTTGTTACACTTCGGTAGAGCTCCAGCAAATTAGCGGGTCGACTTTGGATCTTCTTTACTATCCTAGTCATGCTAATGCCTATAATGCTGCAAAATCTTTCCAATGACATGGTAATAGGCATATTATAGATTTTGAATGAAACAGTTGACCTATAAGGGGTGTTGGTGAAAGTGAAACTTTCAACAAAAGTTTTGGTGAGAACGACATATTGCTCACTCTCATCCTGCATGTAAGTGGTTAGACCAACCCTCGAAACAACAAATCAGAAATCCTCAAGGATCCCAGCAGCTTGCAAAAAGGCAAAACAAGGGAAGGTAGATGGGTGAGCATCTCCCTCATCTCCCTCATTACCAAAGCGCGGCGCAATAAGATCTTCATTATATGTTGGCCTAAATTGAGAAGCTGATCTCGAAGGCCTTGCCCTCCTGAGTGTCTAAAATACTTCTCTAAAAGTATGATTGTCCATCTCTCCTTTTTCTGAACGACAACCATCACAAAAATGATTGCAAAGTGATTACATAATGAAAGGAACTACTTATAGGGACTTGCAAGAGGGATAGACATGCATCAAAAAAATTTCTCTAAGCATAGAACAAGCATGCAAGCTCACTTAACCTGTCACCTATAGTAGCAAAATACTCAAGATATAATCCATTAATCACAAATCTACTTGGACAAGCGGAGTAGTCACATACCAGAGAACAAATGCTCCAAATATCAGTAGCAAAGGTGGGCTGAGCAAGGAGATCGAAAATCGCGAGCAAGAATAGCAAGAACACGTGTTTGAGCAATGAACTGGTGTTTTTTCGGGAGAGAGAAGGGAGTGGCAGGTGGGAGAATAAGTGGAGGGCCAGGGGTGGCCCACACCATGGCCAAGCGCGCTCCTGGTGTGGCCACGCCACCAGGTGGTGTTCCTGACTGGTGGGCCCCCTAGGTCACTCTAGGTACCTCTCTGCCTCTCTTTCAACGTAAAAATTTAATATGAATTTTCTGGAATTTTCGAGAAACTTTATTTTTGAGCAATTTTCATGTATTGATGAATGATTTTCTGGCAGAAAGATGATTTTGGAATGATGCAATAACAAAACAAAACTAAAACTTCAGAAGTTCTAAGATACTCTAATATGCAAGCAACTAGCAATAGAAAAGTAAACTAAGTGAAAGCGAAAATTAAAATGGACAAAAGTGAGCAAGGATAATCATGGTGAAATATTCTTTTGTTCATTAAACTCCCTTTTGTTAACAAGGTAGATCAGGTCTTGTTACCAAAACAATTTTATATGAAACAAAACTTTTTATTCCACTAAATGATTATGTTACCTCAACCCTGAGAGCAATAGTCCCAACCATAATAGTTTCATAGTTTTCTCGTGGTATGGGACAATATATTTCTCCAACTTGGATGCCCTCAATATTTTCAATTGAATTTAGGCCATAAGTCTTATCAATCTTCTTGGGGAAATAGACAGTATGCTCCTTGTCATTAACATTAAAAGTTACCTTTCCTTGATTACAATTAATCACAGTACCTGCAGTATTAAGAAAAGGTCTCCCAAGAATAATAGACATATTATCATCTTCAGGCATTTCAAGCACAACAAAGTCAGTTAATATCAAGCAATTATCAGCCACTTGAACATGAACATCCTCACATATACCAAAAGTAATAGTAGTAGATTTATCAGCCATTTGCAAAGATATATCAGTTGGTATCAATTTTTCCAATTGAAGTATCTTGTAGAGAGAAAAAGGCATAACACTAAGTCCTGCTCCCAAATCACATAAAGCAACTCTTACATAATTCCTTTTAATAGAACATGGAATAGTTAGAATCCCTAGGTCTCCAAGTTTCTTTGGAACCTTACCATTAAAGGAATAATTAGCAAGTAAAGTAGAAAATTCCTCATTAGGAATCTTCCTTTTATTAGAGGCAATATCGTTCATATACTTTGAATAGGGAGGAAATTTAATAGCATCAGTCAAAGGAATTTGCAAAATAAAGGTTTCATCCACTCACAAAACTTGTTATACTGTTCTTCTTCCTTTGACTTGTGTTTCTTATCAGGAAAAGGCATTGGTTTTTGAAGCCAATGTTCTCTTTAGTTACCATTTTTGTTAGCAACAAAATCTTCCTTAGTGTACTTAGTATTCTTAGTGTGCCTTTCAGGTCCTTCTTCAATTTCTTCTTTATCAGGGGCATCATTTTTCTCATTACCACTCTCAGTTTCAGCATCAAAGGCAGATATACTATTAGGATCCTTAGCAGGTTTAGAAGACTCTAGAACTGTTTTATGTTTCTTTTTCTTTCTCTTAGAAGAAGTACCTCTATCTTCAATTTGTTGAGAATCCTTCTCAATTCTTTTAGGATGTCCCTCAGGATATAAAGGATCTTGAGTGAAAGCACCACTCCTAGTTCTGATTTCATAAGCATGTTTTTCTTTAGAAGCATTAACTAGCAAATATTTTTGTACTTTAGTAAGCTGATCAATTTGAGTTTGAACCATTTGGAAATGTTTAACAAGCATTTTAACATCATTGGAGGTTCTTTTCACAATATCTCTCAACTCATTAATAGCTCTTGAGTTTTCCCTTAAATGATTCTGCACTCTCTTATTAAAATTATCTTGCTTAACAACAAAGATATCAAATTCTTCTAAGCATTGATTAGGAGGTTTATAATAAGGAATATCATCTTCATCAAAATGTTGGAGAGAGTGTACCTCAATAGTGGATGAGTGGGAGATTGGCTTACATAACTCTTCTATAGGAGGTATATTCTTCACATCTTTAGATTTAATACCCTTCTCCTTGAGACATTTCTTAGCTTCCTTCATCACTTCATCATTTAGTTCAATCACTCCCCTCTTCTTTGGTGTTGGTGTTGGCTTAGGCACAGTTGGCTCAGGTGTAGTTGACTCAGGTGAAGTCCATTCATCATAATTCTTGCTTATTTTAGCCATTAATTCCTCAGCTTCTTTGGGAGTTCTCTTCCTAAAAACACAATCAGCAAAACTATCCAGGTATGTCCTAGATACATCAGTTAGCCCATTATAATATATATCAAGAAGCTCATTTTTAGGTATTGGACATCCAGGCTGTGCGTGAATTAAAGCACAAAACCTTGCCCATTATTTTGGCAATTTCTCCTCTTCCCCCTGTTTAAAATCAAAAAGTTCCTGCAAAATGCCATGTCGAGCACTAGGAGGAAAATATTTCTAAAAGAGTGTATTGAAGGAGATATGCCCTAGAGGCAAATAATAAATAGATTCTTATTATCATATCTCAATTAGTTTATAATAGTTTCATATTGTGCTATAACTATGCCAAGTAGAAACATTGGTACAGGTGTGGTATGAAACAATAAAGTCCCTAGTAGCCTCTATTCATACTAGTTCGTTGGTCATGAGGATGATCTGGGTTTCAAGATCATGGGCATTTATGCCGATTGGCAACGGGATCATATCATTAGAGAATGATGTGATTGGACATTCCTCGAAGGATTGCAACATGATCAAGTCATATAGTTCATTGTTGCAATAGCTATACCTAGACTCCTTTTCCTTAGACCATGAGCTCATATTACTCACTGTTTCCCGAGGCTGCTTAGATTGCATCAAGCGCCACTTGGTAATACAGTGGTTATAAAGGTGTACGTTGGGTATTCCGAAGGAACAGTAGATGACATGTGACTGCAAGACCGGGATTTGTTCACTCACATGACGGGTAAAGATACATACGGCCGGCTTGGTGAGATTACATCCATAAATGTTGCAACATGTGACTCGGTCACGTGGATGTAATATCACGGTAACAAGAAAACAGAACTTGTTGCGAACGAGATTGAACAAGGTATGTGATACCAATGATCGGATCTCGGACAAGTCGTATCGAGAAACAAAAGGAATTGGATGCTACATTTAGTGGTTCAAACGACATTGTCATCAGGAATGCATAGGGGTCACATGGATATCCCTGGTCCCTCTATTGATCATTGATACAGATCATGTCTAGAGCAGTCCCGAGCCGTGAGAGGATACACTTAAGGGTACGATGAGAGCGATCATTTGTAAGACAGAATCACAGTAGAGAAAGACAAAGCTGAAATTGTTCCGCAGAGAGATCCGAAGTTGTTCGGAGACAGAATAAAGAACTGGAATCATTCTGGAAAAGATCCAAAGTCGTTCAGAGGAAATCGAAAGGGAACCGAAAGGTGTTTTAGGTCAAGACAGATTTTGTAATATGTATTTACATATTAATTAATGTAATTAATATTAAATATAATATTAAAATCTAATTTGAAGGGGTATCCCACTAATGGGCCAAACTTCCTAGGGAAAAAGGGCCCATGAGGGACAACTGAAGGAGAGAAGGGCCAAGGCCCAGGCGCCTCAATGGGGCCCACCCGGCCATCCTAGGGTTGTGCGCGGGATGGGGTTGACCCCTGGCCGGCTGACTTATGAGGCCCATGCGCCTCCCCCTCTCCCTTGATTAGTCCCACATGGGAAACCCAAAGGGGAGGGTACACCCCCTCCCCCTATATAAAGGGGTGCCCATGGTTGGGATTGAAAACACCCAATATTTGGAGAAGTCATTTGGTTGTCTTCCTTCTTCCATCTCTCTCTAGCCCTTGTGACCATGGCCCCAAGTTTGGGCTGTGCGAACAAGGCACACCTCCAGTACGCCGTTGCGCTACAGGGATTCCTAGCCAAATATCAACTTCCACAATCCCGGCAGGATCGGGGAGCCAGAGGTCTCATCGTGCACCGGATGTGTACAAAGACACGAGGTGCAACACTTGGGGCGCTTAAATGTCGTGAGCCGGAGCTGTTGCATGATGAAGATGAAGAAGGAGAAAGGGGTGACCTGCGAGGAGCTCCACGACCTTGAGGTTGGCTATGAGTACGACTACATCAACCACGTTCCCCTCGGAACGTTAACCACGTACGGTCTACAAGGGTATGTATTCCATACGCATTGGTCGTTACCGCATTACTACATAGATAGATCCTATGCAGTTTTGGGTTCCATCGTAGGAATTTTTTGTTTTGTGTTGCGGATCCCCTTCAAGTATCAATCAAGCAATCAGGACTATCAATAGATCCAGGAGGTAGATTATTAAACCAAGCTTTAGCTTCTCCTTTCAGCGAAAAAGGGAAAATTTTAGCAACAAAGTAGGTGCGCATCTTAATATCATCAGAAAATAGGCCACTCATGGTAGAAAGCTTGGTGCATGGCTCAATGCATGGCGCCTAGAAAATTGCTTGATGGCGGTGTTGATGTAGAGCTCGTTGGGAACCCCAAGAGGAAGGTATGATGAGCACAGCAACAAGTTTCCCTCAGTTATGAAACCAAGGTTTAATCGAACCAGTAGGAGCAAGGAAACACCCCAAAGTTGTTACTAGCTGAGCTTTGGCAGGGCGCACTACCGGTGCTAGTAGCAACGTGGAGACCTGCACAACACAACCACAGAACTTTGTCCCCAACTTGCGATGAGGTTGTCAATCTCACCGTGTTTTGCAGAAAACAAAGGATTAAACGTATCGAATGGAAAGAAGTAAAAGTTTGCAGAAAGTAAACACAAAGTAGTAAAAGATTGTAGATTGTATGTAAAGAAAAAGGACCGGGATCCATAGTTCACTAGAGGTGGCTCTCCTTAAGATAGATAACATGCTGGATGAACAAATTACAGCGGGGCAATTGACAAATGCCGAGAAAGCAATACATGCATATACTAATAATCTTGACTCCTCTGAGACTTGATTGGGCATTACAACATAATACATAGACCGCCATCCAACTGCATCTATGACTAATAATCCACCTTCAGGTTATCATCCGAACCCCCTCCAGTATTAAGTTGCAAGCAACAGATTATTGCTTTACGAACTGCGTGTAAATTAAACAATACGATTGTTCTATGAACAAAGGATTGTTGTTTTCTCCCTAGTAGCAACATCACATCTAGTACCTTAGAGATTTCTGTCACTTCCCCAGATTACCAGAGGCATGAACCCACTATCGAGCATAAATACTAACTCTTGGAGTTGCTAGCATCTACTTGGCCAAGATAGCTATTAACAACGGAGAGCATGCAAGATCTCAAATAACAAAGACATGGTAGAATCAATAATCAATCTGAAATAGCATCTCAATATCCATCGGATCCCCGCAAACACAACATGTATGAATTACAAATAGATGATCTTGATCATGAACGGAGCTCACGAGATCTAAACATGAAAGCACAAAGGAGGAGAAACCAACCATCTAGCTACTACATGGATCCGTAGTCCAAGGATGAACTACTCACGCATCACACCGGAGGCTTGCATGGTGATGAAGAAGGCCTCCAGGGTGAATTCCCCTCCCCGGCAGGGTGCCGGGAAGAGCTTTAGATACCTCCCAATCTAGGGATGGAGATGACGGCGGCTATAGACTCTTTCATGGATTTTTGATCGGGTCCTTAGGGTTTTCGTCCTGAGGGCAATATATAGGTGGAAGGACAGGCCGAGGGGGTGCCTGCACTGGCCACACCACCCCCTGGCGCGGGCCAGGCCTGGCCGCGTGGCCAGGTGGTGTGGCCGCCCTCTGGCCCCTCTCCGTCTCGTATTCTGGCACTTGATCACTTCCGAAAAAATAGGCACTTTGGCTTTTGTCCCGTCCAATTCCGAGAATATTCATTTTCTGACTTTCCTGGAACCAAAAACAGCAGAAAACAGGCAGCTGGCACTGTGGCTCTTGTTAATAGGTTGGTCCAAGAAATCATATGAAAAGTACTCCAAAGTTGGAACAGAACACAAGAAAGTGGATAAAACCAAATGGAACATCAAAAATTATAGATACATTTGCAATGTATCAACATCCCCAAGCATAACTGCTGCTCGTCCTCGAGTAAGTAAGTGATAAAAAGAATGAATAATTTTTGAGGTGACATGCACCATCAAAGACTTGATCAAAGTATTTTCAAAACATTCAAAGCTGGGATCATAGTACTTCAATCATAACATGAAAGAAAAAGTTCTAGCAATAAGCAAAGAAACTATGACGCAACATGAAAAGGCACAAACAAAAAATTCATGAATAACAATGCTTTGCAAGACGTTTGTTTGTTTCACATAAAGAAAACATAGCATAATAGTATTCATCTTGTCCCTCAATAGAGTAGCAAATATAAATGCATAGGACACCTTCAAAGTTCATAAGAGTGACTAGATACAATAGTTTCAAACAAGCAATAACAAGTTATGCATCAATCAACTAGTCTTGGGACAATGCACATAAGACTAAGAATGGCCACTATGCTCTCAAAGTAGGTGCATAAAGATAGAATATGGAGACTCAATATAATGGTGGAAGAAAAGCCTTTGTAAAAGGAAGTAGGGATTCAAGTCTCATAAAGAGCTTCCAAAAATTATGGTAGTTATAGCTTTCAGCTCTCATTGCCCCTATCATAAGCATCTTGAAGTGATTAAGGTTAAAGTGAACAAAAATATGGTGTACATGCTTGACGAAGTATAAGTCCGAAATCTCATGTCCCTTGTATACGAGGGCTTCTCCTCATGCTACTCAAGTTTAGTCACCGGTAAGTTCTTATCATCGTAAGTATATGTGTATCATTGGGAACCACCAACGGGGTAGCCCTTGCCCGATGATACGGAAGAATCCCCATATCAAAATGACAAGGCAAGCAGACAACGAGCATCTCAGCATTCTTCTTATTTACCATGGGAATATGGTGCCTTTTTCTCTCTTTCCTCTTTTCATAGTATCTCTTTTTTTCTTTTCTCTTTTTTTTTCAATATAGGACTCTTTTTTTATAAGAAGAATGCTTCATAGACAGCTCATTATGGTTACGCTGCAGGTTTCCACCATGTCAGCATAGATTAGACCAGCGGCCCAGGCGTTTATCTAACACATATACATAACTCCATGGACTTACAAGCTCCCCTTTCATTTCACACCGACGACATCCATATACAAAAGAGCATGATATCAACTAGGTACAAGTACCAAGTGCAATGTTGAAAGCGTTCCCCATGCAAGCATGGTTTTGCTAATTCCCGACAAATAAGTGCAAGCATATACAACATAGAAGACACAATGGTTCAAGTTTATTAAAGGCAAGTAAAGTAAAGTGTGCCATCAAGTTCGTCAGAGCTTTAATCACTAGTTTTCTCATAACAAGTGGAAGGTAAAAAAAAGCATGAATGTACTTGGAATAGCATAAGCTAGTAGGTAGGTATGGTGGAATCTTTGGAATAACTTGGTTTAGGGAGTTGGATGCATGAGTGGAACTCATACTTGTTGTGGAGGCAAGCAAAAGACTGGGAGCGACAAACTAAGAGAGCAATAATGGCCATAATCATGCAGAGCGACAAAGCATCATTGATCAAAGCATAAAGTGATACTACAAGTTGAAAACTAAAGGATCATACAGGATATGGTGACTTGAGATAGTCATAACATGGTGTGAGAATGTGCCAAGTCAACCCAAATAAAGCATCAAAGGAGAATACCACTATACTATGCTTTAATATGCTAAAACAATGCATGATTCATCCAAGGCACATTAAGCAATCTCAATTGTTTATAACAAGTCATGCTACAGAAAAGAACACTAAGCATAAAGCCAAAACAATATCAAGCATGGCATGACAAAGCATAGGCCACAGTAAAAAACGAGCTATTTTTACCACATAAGCATGAACTTTCCTACTCTTTTCCAAACCAAACCAAACTATTTGCAAACCAAAGTATGAAAGAGGGGGTCCAACCAATTTATTCAGAAAACTAAGCAAACCAAACAAAACTAAAACCAAAACTAAAATGAAAAAGAAGACGCTCCAAGAAAAACACAATTGTGCATGAAACAATAAAAATGAAGCGTTTGGAAGAAACCTGAGATTTTTATTGATGAAGAAGGGGATGCCTTGGGCATGCCCAAGCTTTGACGCTTATACTTCTTGGATATTTCTTGGGGTGACACGCGTGGCATCCCCAAGCTTGAGCTTTAGTCCATCCTTCATCTCATTACTCATTCCTTCCATACACCTGAATTTTTTTTCCTTCATACAAAACTTCACACAATCTCATTAGCAACATTAGTGCACTTAAGATAAATAAGTCTCAAGGTTCAGTTATAACACCCAATAAACTTCCATTAAAACACGATCTACTGTAGCACTTCCCTAAAAAATCTCAATTCCCCAAAAGAACTCAAGAAGGAACCCACAAGAAGCAAATGCAGAAAATGGCAGAAATCTGTCAAAACAGACCAGCAGGTAAAGACTAATTTTTTAGAAGACCTTCTGTTCCTCAAATCAAAAAGTGTTGAACTAACTAAAGTTAGATAACAACCTGGGGCAGAAGAAAAAAAAATTACAGCTCAATCCTACATACAGAGATCTCTCAGGAATGTTTACGGTGAAGCACAGAAATCTGTTTCGGGACAGCAACTTTCCCAATCATTACTTCACTCTCATTAGAGGTTACTCTTGGCACAAAAAGTAAATAAAAAGGATAAGGAGAGGTTATTACAGAGGTAATAACTTCCAAGACTCATCTAAAACTCTTGGGTTATCTCCCAATAAGTACTTTTCTTTAACGCCTTTAAGTTAGGCATAAGAAGCAAAGAAAGAATCAAGTGTTCTCAAATGAAGAAGCATTAAAACCAACTTTTTGCCCTTACCTCTCTTATTTTTGTTCTTAACCTTGGGGAAAATATGATTGTTTGGTGGAGAAGAAAGGTGCATCGTCCCCTTTCCCACATCTATTATTGCTCCAAGGAGTTCTAATAGGGACCTTCCAAGTGTAATTTGTCTTTTTCCTGCACATTCAATAACAAGATAATCAATAGAAATCGTTTTCCCAAGGATCTTTGTAAACACTCCTTCAGCTATTACAAGAGGTAATATGGTAGTATTATTAGTAAGATATATTTCTTTTCCTCCTTCAATGAGCCCCCAAGTATTCAGTGATTTATAAATATCTTTGGGCATAAGGCAAAATTCAGACATGATATCACATTGAGCTTAAAAAGTTTCATTGTTCATCTCGATCTTTACTGTAGGGAACCACTTTGATGGTTCAGAGTTTTTTGGAACATAATCATGATTCTCCCTAAGCGTATTATAGCAACTCTCTAATCTAGTAATGCTAGCCTCAAGAGTGTCCACCCTAGCAAATATTTTTGCGAAAGAAGTATCAGTTTGGCTAGGCAAGTTGTAAGTGAGGATCAATTTCTTTATAGCATTAATAGCATCATCCTCATTACAATGGAGGAAATATCCTCCCACAACAACATCCAAAGCATATCTATAGAAAAGAGCAATTCAAGGTAAAAACTGCTAAGGAACAAGCTTTGAGTCATTTTAGGCTCAGTTTTTTCATGTAGATCGGAGATTCTAGACCAAGCTTCCTTAAAACTTTCCTCAATTCCTTGTTTAAAAGTGAAAATCATATCCTCGGGTGACATAGTGATTGGATCAAGGCTAGACATAGTGACAACTAAAGTAGACTTAATTTTTGTGTGTTTTTGAATAAGAAAGCAAACTAGTAAAACTAATTTTTGTGTGTTTTTGAAGAACAAAACAAGCAAACAAAGCAAAAAGAAAACTAAGCAAAACAAAAACAACAAAGTAAAGAGATCGGTTATGAGGGACTCCCCTTGTGAAGATGTCCTTGACTTCCCAGCAACGGCGCCAGAAAAATGCTTGATGGCTGAATGCACGACGCCTAGAAAATTGCTTGATGGCGGTGTTGATGTAGAGCTCGTTGGGAACCCTAAGAGGAAGGTATGATGAGCACAGCAGCAAGTTTCCCTCAGTTATGAAACCAAGGTTTAATCGAACCAGTAGGAGCAAGGAAACACCCCAAAGGTGTTACTAGCTGAGCTTTGGCAGGGCGCACTACCGGTGCTAGTAGCACCATGGAGACCTGCACAACACAACCACAAAACTTTGTCCCCAACTTGCGATGAGGTTGTCAATCTCACCGTGTTTTGCAGAAAACAAAGGATTAAACGTATCGAATGGAAAGAAGTAAAAGTTTGCAGAAAGTAAACACAAAGTAGTAAAAGATTGTAGATTGTATGTAAAGAAAAAGGACCGGGATCCATAGTTCACTAGAGGTGGCTCTCCTTAAGATAGATAACATGCTGGGTGAACAAATTACAGCGGGGCAATTGACAAACACCGAGAAAGCAATACATGCATATACTAATCATCTTGACTCCTCTGAGACTTGATTGGGCATTACAACATAATACATAGACCGCCATCCAACTGCATCTATGACTAATAATCCACCTTCAGGTTATCATCCGAACCCCCTCCAGTATTAAGTTGCAAGCAACAGATTATTGCTTTACGAACTGCGTGTAAATTAAACAATACGATTGTTCTATGAACAAAGGATTGTTGTTTTCTCCCTAGTAGCAACATCACATCTAGTACCTTAGAGATTTCTGTCACTTCCCCAGATTACCAGAGGCATGAACCCACTATCGAGCATAAATACTAACTCTTGGAGTTGCTAGCATCTACTTGGCCAAGATAGCTACTAACAACGGAAAGCATGCAAGATCTCAAATAACAAAGACATGGTAGAATCAATAATCAATCTGAAATAGCATCTCAATATCCATCGGATCCCCGCAAACACAACATGTATGAATTACAAATAGATGATCTTGATCATGAACGGAGCTCACGAGATCTAAACATGAAATCACAAAGGAGGAGAAACCAACCATCTAGCTACTACATGGATCCGTAGTCCAAGGATGAACTACTCACGCATCACACCGGAGGCTTGCATGGTGATGAAGAAGGCCTCCAGGGTGAATTCCCCTCTCCGGCAGGGTGCCGGGAAGAGCTTTAGATCCCTCCCGATCTAGGGATGGAGATGACGGCGGCTATAGACTCTTTCGTGGATTTTTGATCGGGTCCTTAGGGTTTTCGTCCCGAGGGCAATATATAGGTGGAAGGACAGGCCGAGGGGGTGCCTGCGCTGGCCACACCACCCCCTGGCGCGGGCCAGGCCTGGCCGCATGGCCAGGTGGTGTGGCTGCCCTCTGGCCCCTCTCCGTCTCGTATTCTGGCACTTGATCACTTCCAGAAAAATAGGGATTTTGGCTTTTGTCCCGTCCAATTCCGAGAATATTCATTTTCTGACTTTCCTGGAACCAAAAACAGCAGAAAATAGGCAGCTGACACTATGGCTCTTGTTAATAGGTTAGTCCAAGAAATCATATGAAAAGTACTCCAAAGTTGGAACAAAACACAAGAAAGTGGATAAAACCAAGCATGGAACATCAAAAATTATAGATACATTTGCAATGTATCAACGGTGCAACGGAACTCTATCTTGGAAAGCACCGAACCCTCCTCTGTTTTTAGGTCAGAGGGCTTATGTAGGCGAAAGGAGAGGTCGAGGCGGAGACCGAGTGTAACATCTCAAAAATATTAATCAAGCTTATCAATTTATAATCACCCTAGTTTAGGGTTAACAAAAACTTGTATCTTTAAATTTGATATGAATGCATGTGTGATTTGTGGTAATGTATGAATTCTTGCATTTTCCATGTTTGATTGCTACAAAGGTTAAGGATTAGTTAAAAAAGGTTTACTACATCATCTAGATCATTTAGAAGCAAAAATCAAATAAAAGAAAAATCAAAAATAAGGCATATGACCCTATGGTCACTTTTTCCATTATTAACCACTAGACCACTTTAGGTGTCTCTAGTGAAAGATTTTCAACAGAAACAATTCCAATTCTTTTCACCCCTTGCTAGACGAAGTAAAAGTGAATACAAGCAAACTTTACAAAATGGCAGAAATTATTTTCAAACCTATTTAAGAGGCATTACAAAATTGAATCAAGTTCATATGCCTAGATCATCACTTTTAAAAAACCATGCAAACCATTTCCACTTAACCAATCCCATAAACCATAGACTACTAAGCATATGACCAGATTACTCACCAAAATTCATTCAAAAATTCCAAAGTTAATTTCATGCGGCCATTAAGTCGAACACTTAGCAGGTAGAGTACAACCTCAACCACTATACATTGTTTTGACTATCAATTGCTCACAAATTGTACTGCAATCAACTCCATATATTACCCATGATCATTCCTAGTCCTTGGCCGTGCAGAGGAGGAGCTCATCTCCACCGTTGCACCAGTGGCATGCCGGTACCGAGCTAGCCATGCCGGTCGACCAAGAACCAGGCACTGCGTGCCGCGCCGCCCTCTCCCACGATGCCTAGCTAATAGTAGTGACCTCACCGCCACCCCCTGTCCACCCCTTGACCAACGGCGAAGAGTGGAGACGCTGGAATCGCCGAGCCCATTTAAGCCTCTGTGTTGGGGGGATACCCCCGGGTAGGGTGACGCCAGGGTATAAAGGTCGAGTTAGCCAGGGTACGGCGCGGTCAAAGAAAGTGCTGACTGGGTCACTGATGTCTACGCACTTCTATTCTTGTAGACAGTTGTTGGGCCTCCAAGTGCAGAGGTTTGTAGAACATCATCAAATTTTCCCTTAAGTGGATCACCCAAGGTTTATCGAACTCAGGGAGGAAGTGGTCAAAGGTATCCCCTCTCAAGTAACCCTGCAATCAAGATACAAGAAGTCTCTTGTGTCCCCAACACACCCAATACACTTGTCAGGTGTATAGGTGCACTAGTTCGGTGAAGAGATAGTAAAATACAAGTGGTATGGATAAAAGACAATGGTGCCAGAAAATAGCTTGCTGGTGTGGAAGAGACTAAAGGCAAACTGAAATAAAGATGGAAGCAAGCAAACATGTATCAGATCTAATAGCAAACCGTGTTTCAATGCTTAGAAGCAAGGCCTAGGGATCATACTTTCGCTAGTGAACACTCTCATATAAATATATTCTCTTTATGATACTACTCTTAACTACTCTCCGGTTGGACACTCTAATTGATGGTAGGGCTATAACATCACACCTCAAAGTAAGCCTTTCCCATCTAGATAACCCCACACTGTCACCTTGAGTACTAGATGAGTCCAACAAACACCACAATTTTATAAAGACATCCAACTCCAAATATAACTCATAACAAGTATATTTATAATCTCTAGCCTAAGTGCCACCATGGTATGCACACTGTCACTTTCACACACATGGGGAGAGCAGAGATCTATTAAAGCACTTGAGTAGCAAGGTAGATCTACTTGATTACAAAGCTCATGATCACAATATGATCATGCATAGAGAGAGAGATGAACACATAGCTACGGGTAGAACCCTTAGCCTCGAGAGAGAACTACTCCCTCCTCATCATGGGAATCAGCAATGGCGATGGAGATGGTGGTGGAGATCGATGGAGATGGCTCCGGGGGCACTTCCCCGTCCCGGCAGGTTGCCGGAACAGAGACTTTCTGTCCCCCAAATCTCCCCTTCGGTGGCGACGGTGCTGCGGAACTTTTCGTGGCTAGAGGCTTGAGTATCTAGGGTTTTCGCATCGGGAGGAATATATAGGCAAAAGGGCAAGGTCGGCGGAGGCCGGAGGGGCCCACACCACCTGGTGGCGTGACCAAGGGGGACCCGTGCCACCCTATGGTGTGGCTGGCCCCTGGCCCCTCTCTGTCTCGTCTTTTGGCTCCGTGAGTCTTCCGGTAAAATATCGACTTTGGCTTTTGTCCGGTCCAATTCCGAGAATATTCATTTTCGAATTTTCTGGAACCAAAAACAGCAGAAAACAGGCAACTGCCACTATGGCTCTTGTTAATAGGTTAGTCCAAGAAATCATATGAAAAGTACTCCAAAGTGTGGACAAAACATAAGAAAGTAGATAAAACCAAGCATGGAACATCAAAATATATAGATACATTTGCAATGTATCAACATCCCCAAGCTTAACTCATGCTTGTCCTCGAGTAGGTAAGTGATAAAAAGAAAGAATAATTTTTGAGGTGACATGCACCATCATAAACTTGATCAAAGTATTTGTAAAACATTCAAAGCTGGGATCGTAGTACTTCAATCATAACATGAAAGACAAAGTTCTAGCAATGAGACAAAGAAACTATGTTGCAACATGAAAAGGCACAAACAAAAGATTCATGAATAACAATGCTTTGCAAGACGTTTGTTTGTTTCACATAAAGAAAACATAGCATAGTGGCATTCAGGTTGTCCCTCATAGAGTAGCAAACATAAATGCATAGGACACCTTCAAAGTTCATAAAAGTGACTAGATACAAATAGTTTAAAACAAGCAATGTCAAAGCTATGCATCAATCAACAAGTCTTGGGACAATGCACATAGAACTAAGAATGGACACTATGCTCTCAAAGTAGGTGCATAAAGATAGAAGGTGGAGACTCAACAAAAAAAGTAAAGGAAAGGCCTTCATAGAAGGAAGCAGGGATTCAAGTCTCATAAAGAGCTTCCAAAAATTATGGTACTTATAGCTTTTAGCTCTCATTGCCCCTATCATAAGCATCTTGATGGTGATTAAGGTTAAAGTGACACAACTAAGAGGATATGCTTGACAAGTTATAAGCGGAAATCTCATGCCCCTTACTTACAAAGACCGAACCTCATGCTACTCAACTTTAGTCACAAGTAAGCTCTTGTCATTGTAAGTACATATGTATCATAAAGAACTGCCAACGGGGTACCCCATGCCCGATGATACGGAAGAATCCCCATATCAAAAGGACAAGGCAAGCAGACAACGAGCATCTCAGCAATCTTCTTATTTACCATGGGAATATGGTGCTTTTTTCTCTCTTTCCTCTTTTCATAATCTCTTTTTTTCTTTTTTCTCAATATAGGACTCTTTTTTATAAGAAGAATGCTTCATAGACAGCTCATTATGGTTACGCTGCAGGTTTCCACCAAGTCAGCATGGATTAGACCAGCGGCCCAGGCGTTTCTCTAACGAACATACAAACTCCATGATCTTACAAGTTCCACTTCTATTTCACACCGCCGGGATCCGTAAGCAAAAGAACATGATATCAACGGGGTACAAAGTACAAGTGCAATGTTGAAAGCGTTCCCCATGATACATGGTGCTGCTAACTTCAATGTATAAAGCGCAAGAATATATGCAACAAAGAAGGACCCAATGGTTCAAGTGTATTAGATGCAAAAAAGTAAAGTGTGCCATCAAGTTCGTGAGAGCTTTAATCACTAGTTTTCTCATAACAAGTTTAATTCGGAAGGTAAACAAAAGCATGAATATACTTGGAATAGCATAAGCTAGTAGGTAGGTACGGTGTACTCTTTGGAATAACTTGGTTTAGGGAGTTGGATGCATGAGTGGAACTCATACTTTGTTGTGGAGGCTAGCAAAAGACTGGGAGCATCAAACTGAGAGAGCAATAATGGCCATAATCATGCAGAGCGACAAAACATCATTTATCAAAGCATAAAGTGATACTACAAGTTGAAAACTAAAGGATCATAAAGGCTATGGTGACTTGAGATAGTCATAACGTGGTGTGAGCATGCGCCAAGTCAACCCAAATAAAGCATCAAAGGAGAATACCACAATACTATGCTTTAATATGCTAAAACAACGCATGATCCTTCCAAGGCACATTAAGAAATCTCAATTGTTTATAACGAGTCATGCTACATCAAAGAATACTAATCATAAAGCCAAAACAATATCAAGCATGGCATGACAAAGCATAGGCCACAGTCAAAAACAAGCTCGTTTTACCACTTAAGCATGAACTTTCCTACTCTTTTCCAAACCAAACCAAACTATTTGAAAACCAATGTATGAAAGAGGGCGTCCAACCAATTTATTTAGCAAACTAAGCAAACCAAGAAAACAAAAAACCAAAACGAAAACGAAAAATAAGACGCTCCAAGAACAACACAACTGTGCATGAAACAATAAAAATGAAGTGTTTGGAAGAAACCTGGGATTTTTATTGATGAAGAGGGGGATGTCTTGGACATCCCGAAGCTTTGATGCTTTTACTTCTTGGATATTTCTTGGGGTGACACGCGTGGCATCCCCAAGCTTGAGCTTTAATCCATCCTTCATCTCATTACTCATTCCTTCCATACACCTGAAATTTTTCCTTCATACAAAACTTCACACAATCTTTATTAGCAACATTAGTGCACTCAAGATAATAAGTATTTAGGTTCAGTTCTAACACCAATAAAACTTCCATTAAAACATAAGCTACTGTAGCACTTCCCTCAAAATGCTCAATTCCCCAAAAGAACTCAAAAAGGAACCAACAAGAAGCAAATGCAGAAAATGGCAGAATTCTGTCAAAACAGACCAGCAGGTAAAGATGAATTTTTTAGAAGACCTTCTGTTGCTCAAATCGAAAAGTGTTGAACTAACGAAAGTTAGATAACAACATGGGGAAAAATAAAAAAAATTCACGCCTCAAAAGGACGTATAGAGATTTTACATGAATGTTTACGGTGAAGCACAGAAATCTGTTTCGGGACAGCAACTTTCCCAAGCATTACTTCTCTCCCATTAGAGGTTTATTCTTGGCACAAAAAGAAAATAAAAAGGATAAGGAGCGGTTATTACTGAAGTAATAACTTCCAAGACTCATCTAAAACTTTTGGGTTATCTCCCAATAAGTACTTTTCTTTAACGATTTTAAGTTAGGCTTGATAGTTTGAGAAGATGCTCACATAAGAAATATGAATTGAAGTAAAAGAGAGCATCAAGAAGCAAATTCAAAACACATTTAAGTCTAACCCACTTCCTATGCATAGGAATATTGTAAAGAAACAAGTCATGAAAGCACAAAGCAACAAGCATAGGAAAGCAAAACAAGTGCAACTTCAAGACTTTCAACATAAAGAGGGGAAACTTAATATTATTGAGATGCATAGAACCATGTTTCCTTCTCTTATAATAACTTTTAGTAGCATCATGAATAAAATTAACAATATAACTATCACATAAAATATTCTTATCATGAGCCACATGCATATAATAATTATTACTCTCCACATAAGCATAGTCATTCTTATTAATTGTAGTGTGACCAAATTCAACAAAATAGCTATCATTATTATTCTCATCACCATAATCATCAAATATAGGAGGCATATTGTAATCATTAATTTTCTCCCCAATAGTAGGTGGACTGAAAATATCATATTCATCATTGTAATCATTATAGATTGGAGGTTTTGTATCATCATAAGCAATATAATAGCTATCTTCCAAAGCTGGGGAACTAAAAAGATCATTTTCATAAAAACTAGCTTCCCCAAGCTTAGAATTTTCCATAGCATTAGCAATAATGGTTTCCAAAGAATTCATACTAAAAACATTGCTATTAGCATGCAAATAAAGTTCCATAGGTTTTTTAATTTTCTCTTCAAACACTTCATGTCCTAACTCAAGATAAATACTATAAAGCTCTCTAATTTTGTTGTTGTTTTCCATTAAGCCTAACTAGTGAAAACAAGAAACAAAAAGAGAAAATTGCAAAATCTCAACGAAATAACTTCGAGCACTCACACCGGAGGATGTGAGTACCTTTTACCTTACCCCCCCGGCAACGGCGCCAGAAAATAGGCGTTTGCCGTGGGAGGTTCTTCTTCTTTAATCCTCTGGTGTGAACACCTTTTACCTTACCACCCCGGCAACGGCGCCAGAAAATAGCTTGATGTCTACGCACTTCTATTCTTGTAGACAGTTTTTGGGCCTCCAAGTGCAGAGGTTTGTAGAACAGCAGCAAGTTTTCCCTTAAGTGGATCACCCAAGGTTTATCGAACTCAGGAAGGAAGTGGTCAAAGGTATCCCCTCTCAAGCAACCCTGCAATCAAGATACAAGAAGTCTCTTGTGTCCCTAGCACACCCAATACACTTGTCAGGTGTATAGGTGCACTAGTTCGGCGAAGAGATAGTGAAATACAAGCGGTATGGATAAAAGACAACGGTGCCAGAAAATAGCTTGCTGGCGTGGAAGAGACTAAATGCAAACTGAAATAAAGATGGAAGCAAGCAAACATGTAACAGATCTAATAGAAAACGGTGTTTCAATGCTTAGAAGCAAGGCCTAGGGATCATACTTTCGCTAGTGAACACTCTCATATAAATATATTCTCTTTATGATACTACTCTTAACTACTCTCCGGTTGGACACTCTAATCGATGGTAGGGCTATAACAGCACACCTCAAAGTAAGCCTTTCCCATCTAGATAACCCCACACTCTCACCTTGAGTACTAGATGAGTCCAACAAACACCAAAATTTCGTAAAGACATCCAACTCCAAATATAACTCATAACAAGTATATTTATAATCTCTAGCCTAAGTGCCACCATGGTATGCACGTTGTCACTTTCACACACATGGGGAGAGCAGAGATCTATTAAAGCACTTGAGTAGCAAGGTAGATCTACTTGATTACAAAGCTCATGATCACAATATGATCATGCATAGAGAGAGAGATGAACACATAGCTACGGGTAGAACCCTTAGCCTCGAGAGAGAACTACTCCCTCCTCATCATGGGAATCAGCAATGGCGATGGAGATGGTGGTGGAGATCGATGGAGATGGCTCCGGGGGCACTTCCCCGTCCCGGCAGGTTGCCGGAACAGAGACTTTCTGTCCCCCAAATCTCCCCTTCGGTGGCGACGGTGCTGCGGAACTTTTCGTGGCTAGAGGCTTGAGTATCTAGGGTTTTCGCATCGGGAGGAATATATAGGCAAAAGGGCAAGGTCGGCGGAGGCCGGAGGGGCCCACACCACCTGGTGGCGCGACCAAGGGGGACCCGTGCCACCCTATGGTGTGGCTGGCCCCTGGCCCCTCTCTGTCTCGTCTTTTGGCTCCGTGAGTCTTCCGGTAAAATATCGACTTTGGCTTTTGTCCGGTCCAATTCCGAGAATATTCATTTTCGAATTTTCTGGAACCAAAAACAGCAGAAAACAGGCAACTGGCACTGTGGCTCTTGTTAATAGGTTAGTCCAAGAAATCATATGAAAAGTACTCCAAAGTGTGGACAAAACATAAGAAAGTAGATAAAACCAAGCATGGAACATCAAAAATTATAGATATATTTGCAATGTATCAGTCACCTCAAGGCAGGCCGAACCATGGAGTGACCTGGCCCGTGGAGCATCTCCTTCACTGTAGTCCGACCGACATAAAATATATGCTGACCATGTTTGTCTATCTATTTTGCTGGTAACTTGATAGCCAGATTAGCCACATGCTAGCCGGACTATCCTATGGCTTCCAAGAGAAGGAATCTCCCGCTAGTCAAAAGGTGGCTTTATTAGTTGTAGCGTGAGCGAAGCAAAGCAAAGAAGAGGACCAGCGGGTCAGAGGCCACCAAGGTGACGCGGGCTGTGTCGGTTGACGTAGCCTGTGTCTGGTGACGCTTAAAGACAAAGATTACGCTGTGGGTTACGTCCAAAGCCCGGACAAGCCGTTAAAGAGAATAAAGAAGCATCTAGCTTTAGGCGAGGAGCATATTCTGTGAATATGCTACCACGTGTGCCCTAACATTGTAACCCGGGCTCCCCTATATAAGGACCACCGGGGCCTCCATAGAGAGGGATTGATCATTTTCTCTGTCTAAGGTAAAACTCAAGAGCTAGTTAGTAAGGAGTAAGAGACATATTCTCCTTCTTACCAAGAGCCTGAAGAGGACATGTAAACACCATTGATAGAGAGAATACAAGGACATCTGTGCATGGAATCACCATGTTCTCCCTCCCTGGATTCCCCTAGCACTCATTGGCCCCATCTTTAGCTTATCCATGGCATCTTCCATGCCACCACCACGACAGTTGGCGCCCACCGTGGGGCTAGCGGTGCTAGCAGGGGTGAAAATCCAGACGGGAAGCTTCTCCAGCACCGGCAAGCGCGTTGTGTCCGGTCTAGTTCAGCGCTTTGGAGCGCTGGACTACGTCAGCGACAATGTAGGGAGCTTCGGCAGGCACTGATGGCTCATGTATTAACAAGCTCGTTGGGGAACCCCAAGAGGAAGGTATGATGAGCACAACAGCAAGTTTCCCTCAGTTATGAAACCAAGGTTTAATCGAACCAATAGGAGCAAGGAAACATCCCAAAGGTGTTGCTAGTTGAGCCTTGGTAGGGCGCACTACCGGTGCTAGTAGCAACGTGGAGACCTGCACAACACAACCACATAACTTTTCCCCAACTTGCGATGAGGTTGCCAATCTCGCCTTTTTTTTGAAAACAAAGGATTCAACGTATCGAATCGAAGGAAGTAAAAGTTTGCAGAAAGTAAACACAAAGCAGTAAACAGTTTGTAGATTGTATGTAACGAAAAGGACCGGGATCCATAGTTCACTAGAGGTGGCTCTCCTTAAGATAGATAACATGCTAGGTGAACAAATTACAGCGGGGCAATTGACAAACATCGAGAAAGCAATACATGCATATACTAATCATCTTGACTCCTTTGGAACTTGATTGGGCATTACAACATTATACATAGACCGCCATCCAACTTCATCTATGACTAATAATCCACCTTCAGGTTATCATCCGACCCCCCTCCAGTACTAAGTTGCAAGCAATAGATTATTGCTTTACGAATTGCGTGTAATGTAAACAATACGATTGTTCTATGAACAAAGCATTGTTGTTTTCTCCCTAGTAGCAACAGCACATCTAGTACCTTAGAGATTTCTGTCACTCCCCCAGATTACCAGAGGCATGAACCCACTATCGAGCATAAATACTAACTCTTGGAGTTGCTAGCATCTACTTGGCCAAGATAGCTACTAACAACGGAAAGCATGCTAGATCACAAATAACAAAGACATGATAGAATCAATAATCAATCTAAAATAGCATCTCAATATCCATCGGATCCCCGCAAACACAACATGCAGAATTACAAATAGATGATCTTGAACATGAACAGAGCTCACAAGATCTAAACATGAAAGCACAAAGGAGGAGAACCATCCATCTAGCTACTACATGGACCCGTAGTCCAGAGATGAACTACTCATGCATCACACCGGAGGCTTGCATGATGATGAAGAAGGCCTCCAGGGTGAATTCCCCTCTCCGGCAGGGTGCCGGGAAGAGCTTCAGATCCCTCCTCATCTAGGGATGGAGATGACGGCAGCTACAGACTCTTTCGTCGAGTTTTGATCGGGTGATTTAGGGTTTTCGCATCAGGAGGCTTCTTATAGGCGAAGAGGCAAGGTCGGTGGGCGGCCAGGGGGCCCACACCACCTGGTGGCGCGGCCAGGGCTAGCCCGTGCCACCACATGGTGTGGCCGCCCTATGGTCCCTCTCCGTCTCGTCTTCTGGCTCCGTGAGTCTTCCGGTTAAGTATCAACTTTGGCTTTTGTCCCGTCCAATTCCGAGAACATTCATTTTCTTACTTCCTGGAACCAAAAATAGCAGAAAACAGGCAACTGGCACTGTGGCATCTTGTTAATAGGTTAGTCCCAGAAAGTGTATAAAAAGTACTCCAAAGTTGGAACAAAACATAAGAAAGTAGATAAAACCAAGCATGGAACATAAAAAATTATAGATACATTTGCAATGTATCAACATCCCCAAGCTTAACTCCTGCTCGTCCTCGGGTAGGTAAGTGATAAAAAGAAAGAATGATTTTTGAGGTGACATGCACCATCATAAACTTGATCAAAGTATTTGTAAAACATTCATAACTGGGATCATAGTACTTCAACCTAACATGAAAGATAAAGTTCTAACAATAAGACATAGCAACTATGTTGCAACATGAAAAGGCACAAACAAAAGACATGAATAACAATGCTTTGCAAGACATTTGTTTGTTTCACATAAAGAAAACATAGCATAATGGCATTCAGCTTGTCCCTTATAGAGTAGCAAATATAAATGCATAGGACACCTTCAAAGTTCATAAGAGTGACTAGATACAAATAGTTTAAAACAAGCAATATCAAAGTTATGCATCACTTAACAAGTCTTGGGACAATGCACATAGAACTAAGAATGGACACTATGCTCTCAAAGTAAGTGCATAAAGATAGAAGGTGGATACTCAATATATAAGTGGAAGAAAGGCCTTCATAGAAGGAAGTAGGGATTCAAGTTTCATAAAGAGCTTCCAAAAATTATGGTACTTATAGATTTCAGCTCTCATTGCCCCTATCATAAGCATCTTGAAGATGATTAAGGTTAAAGTGAACAAACTATGGTGTACATGCTTGACGAAGTATAAGTTAGAAATCTCATGTCCCTTGAATACGAGGGCGGCTCCTCATGCTACTCAAGTTTAGTCACTGTTAAGTTCTTGTCATCGTAAATACATGTGTATCATAGAGAACCGCCAACGGGGCACCCCTTGCCCGATGATACGGAAGAATCCTCTTGTCAAAATGACAAGGCAAGCAGACAACGAGCATCTCGGCAATCTTCTTATTTACCATGAGAATATGGTGCTTTTTTCTCTCTTTCCTCTTTTCATAATCTTTTTTTTTCTTTTTCTCTTTTTTTCTCATTATTTGACTCTTTTTTTATAAGAAGAATGCTTCATAGACAGCTCATTATGGTTACGTTGCAGGTTTCCACCATGTCAGCATGGATTAGACCAACGGCCCAGGCATTTCTCTAACACACATATATAACTCCATGGACTTACAAGCTCCCCTTTCATTTCACACCGACGACATCCATAGATAAAAGAGCATGATATCAACTAGGTACAAAGTACAAGTGCAATGTTGAAAGCATTCGCTATGACAACATGGTTCTGCTAATCCCCAACAAATAAGTGCAAGCACATACAACATAGACGACACAATGGTTCAAGTTTATTAAGGGCAAGAAAAGTAAAGTGTGCCATCAAGTTCGTGAGCGCTTTAATCACTAGTTTTCTCATAACAAGTTTAATTCGGAAGGTAGATAAAAACATGAATATACTTGGAATAGCATAAGCTAGTAGGTAGGTATGGTGGACTCTTTGAAATGACTTGGTTTAGGGAGTTGGATGCATGAGTGGAAATCATACTTGGTTGTGGAGGCTAGCAAAAGACTAGGAGCGACAAACTAAGAGAGCAATAATCGCCATAATCATGCAGAGCGACAAAACATCATTGATCAAAGCGTTAAGTGATACTACAAGTTGAAAACTAAAGGATCATCAAGGATATGGTTACTTGGGATAGTCATAACATGGTGTGAGCATGCACCAAGTCAACCCAAATAAAGCATCAAAGGAGAATACCACTATACTATGCTTTAATATGCTAAAACAACACATGATTCATCCAAGGCACATTAAGAAATCTCAATTGTTTATAACAAGTCATGCTACATCAAAGAATACTAAGCATAAAGCCCCAACAATATCAAGCATGGCATGACAAAGCATAGGCCATAGTCAAAAACAAGCTCTCTTTACCACTTAAGCATGAACTTTCCTACTCTTTTCCAATCCAAACCAAACTATTTGAAAACCAATGTATGAAAGAGGGGGTCCAACCAATTTATTCTGCAAACTAAGAAAACCAAGCAAACGAAAAACCAAAATGAAAACGAAAAAGAAGACGCTCCAAGAACAACACAACTATGCATGAAACAATAAAAATGAAGCATTTGGAAGAAACCTGGGATTTTTATTGATGAAGAAGGGGATGCCTTGGGCATCCCCAAGCTTTGAAGCTTGTACTTCTTGGATATTTCTTGGGGTGACACGCGTGGCATCCCCAAGCTTGAGCTTTAGTCCATCCTTCATCTCATTACTCATTCCTTCAATACACCTGGAATTTTTCCTTCATACAAAACTTCACACAATCTTTATTAGCAACATTAGTGCACTCAAGATAATAAGTCTTTAGGTTCAGTTCTAACACCAATAATCTTCCATTAAAACACAATATACTATAACACTTCCCTCAAAAAGCTCAATTCCCCAAAAGCACTCAAAAAGGAACCAACAAGAAGCAAATGCAGAAAATGGTAGAAATCTGTCAAAACAGACCAGCAGGTAAAGACAAATTTTTTCGAAGACCTTCTGTTGCTCAAGTCAAAAAGTGTTGAACTAACGAATGTTAGATAACAACCTGGGGCAGAAGCAAAAACATTCACGCCTCAAAAGGACGTATAGAGATTTTACACAAATTTTTACGGTGAAGCACAGAAATCTGTTTCGGGACAGCAACTTTCCCAATCATTGCTTCTCTCTCATTAGAGGTTACTCTTAGCACAAAAAGCAAATAAAAAGGATAAGGAGCAGTTATTACATAAGTAATAACTTCCAAGACTCATCTAAAACTTTTGGTTATCTCCCAATAAATACTCTCTTTAATGCCTTTAAGTTAGGCATGATAGTTTGAGAAGATGCTCACATAAGAAATATGAATTGAAGCAAAAGGGAGCATCAAGAAGAAAATTCAAAGCATATTTATGTCTAACCCACTTCCTATGCATAGGAATCTTGTAAAGAAACAAGTCATGAAAGCACAAAGCAACAAGCATAGGAAAGCAAAACAAGTGTAACTTCAAAATTTTCAACATAAAGAGGGGAAACTTAATATTATTGAGATGCATAAAACCATGTTTCACCCTCTCATAATAACTTTCAGTAGCATCATGAATGAAATTAACAATATAACTATCACATGAAACATTCTTATCATGAGCCACATGCATAAAAGAATTAATACTCCCCACATAAACATAGTCATTCTTATTAATTGTAGTGGGAGCAAATTCAACAAAATAGCTATCATTATTATTCTCATCACCATAATCATCAAATATAGGAGGCATATTGTAGTCATAATTAATTTTCTCCTCAATAATAGGTGGACTTGAAATATCATATTCATCATTGCAATCATCATATATTGGAGGTATAATATCATCATAAACAATAGAATAGTTATCTTCCAAAGTGTGTTCATTTGTAAACATATCATCATTGGAAGCAGCATGGATAGTACTAATAGTGCAACAATTATTAATATCATCATTTTTAGAATTGGTACCGAAGATATTATCAATATCAAAAGTAGTGTGCTTTTCCCAATCATGATCACTACTATAGGTAATAGGCATAGGAACATCATCGAGTTCAGACTCATCAAAACCTATAATAGGAGCAACATGCTTAGGGGAAAATACCGTTTCCTCTCTCCTTTTACTCCTCCTCTTCTTCTTTTTCTTCTTCTATGTAGGAGGGAGAGGCTTGAAAGGAAGCTTCTCCATATACCCTGGTTCATTATTAGAGACAATAGAAGAAACTTTGGAGGATTCCTCCTTTTATTAATAAGAACGAAACACATATTAGTCCTATCATATTTTGGTAAAACCTCATCTTTTATAATATTTTGTATGTAAGTATTTGTGTGACAATTTTCAACACAATAAAGATGACAACCATGCAGGACACTATTCATACCAAAAGCACTCATATCTACCAACGAAGTTTTTCTTGATAATTCTTCACACCCCAAAAATAATGTAAGTTCATCATGCTGATTAGGAGTGATCATGTCATCACAATACAAACTTATAGTACTCATTGTATTAGAAGGGCTATTATTATGGCCTGAGCATTGGAAATTAAAATGACCCACTTCAAAGCAAAGTTCACAAATAAAAGGATAGAGGGCACAAACTTTGTTACCAAGATCATTTAGAGCCCTATACCACGTTCTAGTTTTTTCATTCCTGTGGGTGATACAATATTCTTCTTTAATTTGATTATTCTCACAAGGTCTATGTATTCCACAAAAATTAACATGCTTATAAGAAGTAGTACTTTTAGAGGTTTGAGCATGTTTATTGCTATCATTAATAACAATTTCATTTTCCATGCAAGTGTCTTTAAAAGGCTCATGATACATGTCCCATTTTTCTTTAGGAGCCTCAATATGAGAAGCAAAGGATCTAAAACAATCAATAAGAATTTGAGGATCAAGACATATTTAGCACTAAGCTCTTGAAAATCAGCAGTTTCAGCGAAAGACTTAATGCAATCATACTCATAGTTTATACCTGGTTCTTTACCTTTGTTGTTATCCCAATCGTCGATATTGCTTTGAATTGTTTCAAGAAGATCCCACTTAGATTTGACCTCCTTACTTGTGAAGGATACCTCGAAACAAGTATCTAGATAGTCCTTGTAATGTCCTGAAAGCCTTGCATAGAAATTATTAATAACAATATTACTAGGGAGCTCATGAATGGGACATTTGAGCATTAGTGACTTCAATCTCCCCCATGCTTGGGCAATACTTTCTCCATCATGTGGATGGAAATTATAAATGTAATTCCTATCTTTATGAATTTCATGAGGAGGATAAAATTTAGAGTAAAAGAGAGATTCAAGTTCCTTCCACTCCAAATGATGAGGATCATCTAGTAGCTCCTACCACTCCCTGTCTTTGCCCTTAAGTGAAATAGGGAATAGCTTCCTCTTAACTTGGTTCATTGAAATACCTGCACACTTGAACTACTCGCATAATTCATGTATAAAGAGTAAATGATCACCAGGATGGACAGTTCCATCTCCAAAATAGCAGTTATTCATAACATGTTCAACAATTTTTATAGGTACTTTAAAAGGGATGCTTTCAGTATGTGGATTTAAAATATGACAAGTATCATTAGAATTACCCCATATGGGAGATAAAGTATCATCAGAGCAAATTTTCTTCTTTAAAGCTAGGGAACTAAAAAGATCATTTTCATAAAAAACAACTTCCCGAAGCTTAGACGTTTCCATAGCATTAGTAACAAAGGTGTTCAAAAGATTCATACTAATAACATTGCTATTAGCATGCAAAGAAAGTTCCATGGTTTTTTAATTTTCTTTTCAAACAGTTCATGTTCTATAATAGGAAAAATACTAAAAAGCTCTCTAATTGTGTTGTTATTTTCCATTAAGCCTAACTAGTGAAAACAAGAAACAAAAAGACAAAATTGCAGAATCTAAAGGAAATAACTTCGAGCACTCACACCGGAGGATGTGAGTACCTTTTACCTTACCTCCCCAGCAACGGCGCTAGAAAAGTGCTTGATGGCTCGTGTATTAACAAGCTCGTTGGGGAACCCCAAGAGGAAGGTATGATGAGCACAGCAGAAAGTTTTCCTCAGTTATGAAACCAAGGTTTAATCGAAATAGTAGGAGCACGGAAACACCCCAAAGGTGTTGATAGCTGAGCCTTGGCAGGGCGCACTACTGGTGCTAGTAGCAACGTGGAGACCTGCACAACACAACCACATAACTTTTTCCCCAACTTGCGATGAGGTTGTCAATCTCACCGGTTTTGCTGAAAACAAAGGATTAAACGTATCGAATGGAAGGAAGTAAAAGTTTGTAGAAAGTAAACACAAAGCAGTAAACAGTTTATAGATTGTATGTAAAGAAAAGGACTAGGATCCATAGTTCACTAGAGGTGGCTCTCCTTAAGATAGATAACATGCTGGGTGAACAAATTAGAGCGCGACAATTGACAAACATCAAGAAAGCAATACATGCATATACTAATCATCTTGACTCCTTTGGAACTTGATTGGGCATTACACCATTATACATAGACGACCATCGAACTTCATCTATGACTAATAATCCACCTTCAGGTCATCATCCGAACCCCCTCCAGTATTAAGTTGCAAGAAACAGATTATTGCTTTATGAACTGCGTGTAAAGTAAACAATACGATTGTTCTATGAACAAAGGATTGTTGTTTTCTCCCTAGTAGCAACAACACATCTAGTACCTTAGAGATTTCTGTCACTTCCCTAGATTACCAGAGGCATGAACCGACTATCGAGCATAAATACTAACTCTTGGAGTTGCTAGCATCTACTTGGCCAAGATAGCTACTAACAACGGAAAGCATCCAAGATTACAAATCACAAAGATATGATATAATCAATAATCAATCTAAAATAGCATCTCAATATCCATCGGATCCCCGCAAACACAACATGCAGAATTACAAATAGATGATCTTGATCATGAACGGAGCTCACAAGATCTAAACATGAAATCACAAAGGAGGAGAACCAGCCATCTAGCTACTACATGGACCCGCAGTCCAGAGATGAACTACTCACGCATCACACCGGAGGCTTGCATGATGATGAAGAAGGCCTCCAGGGTGAATTCCCCTCTCTAGCAGGGTCCCGGGAAGAGCTTCAGATCCCTCCCGATCTAGGGATGGAGATGATGGAGGCTATAGAATCTTTCGTGGATTTTTGATCGGGTGATTTAGGGTTTTCGCATCGGGAGGCTTCTTATAGGCGAAGAGGCAAGGTTTGTGGGCGGCCAGGGGGCCCACACCACCTGGTGGCGCGGCCAGGGCTAGCCCGCGCCACCACATGGTGTGGCCGCCCTGTGGCCCCTCTCCGTCTCGTCTTCTGGCTCCGTGAGTCTTTCGGTAAAATATCAACTTTGGCTTTTGTCCCGTCCAATTCAGAGAATATTCATTTTCTGACTTCCTGGAACCAAAAGCAGTAGAAAACAGGCAACTAGCACTGTGGCATCTTGTTAATAGGTTAGTCCCAAAAAGTGTATAAGTACTCCAAAGTTGGAACAAAACATAAGAAAGTAGATAGAACCTAGCATGGAACATCAAAAATTATAGATACATTTGCAATGTATCAGGCACCCCCCTCCACGCAACGGCGTCTTCATCAAGCTTGGCAGGCACAAGATCTACGTCGGCATGGACGAGCCCTGCGTTCATCCGCAGCACATCGTCGAGGGAGGCGAACCACCTCTCAGTGCTAATCGTGGAGTGCGTATCACTCGCCCCACTAGTAGCATTGAGGTCCTGATGACCGCGCCAGACGCAGAACCAAGCAATGGCCCGGCACCAGAGCAGGAGGTCACGCCAAAGTAGACCAGGTCTAGGTTTCCTCCACTAGAAAGGGCAGAGAATGTGCTCCAGCAAGCAATAGATAGCCTAGCAATGCCAATATCACCTGTGGTAGATCCGCCTCAGGCACAAATTGAGTTAGAAGAAACTAGGCGAAAAATGTTAGTTGGGGCAAAGAAGGTAGCAGAGCTGCATCGGTCTTTGAACATTACCTTGAGAGAATATGCTAAGGCAAACCACATAGATGGAGTGAAAATCCGAGGTAGGAAACTGATTACTGAGATTGATAAGGAATACGAGCTTAGGCCGGGTTAGACAGCCACGATAGTAATAGGAGGTCTGGATAGGTACAGTACCCCGGTAAAGAACCTTAGGGCAGCAAATGCGGCCGCGTCCGAGTTGGAAGGTTTAACTGGAGAGGCCCGGCAAAGGCAACAAGAGAGGGTGAATCACTTGCTGAGAGTTGCTTGCTAGGAAAATGAAGAAATGAACAAGGCAAACCCAGCGCCACCAGGAGTGTCACATGTGGTACATTCGACTAGGAATAATCTGGCAAGATCCGGAGGAGCCACGTCATCTCCAGGTCATAATCCTAGGAGAGAAGAAGTAGTAAACTCCGGGAGAAGAGACAAATAGATGATTTTCTATGATCCAGTAAGGGCCGGAAAAGGCAAAGTAGTGCAAGTTGATGAAGATCGGCATAGTACCAGCCGAGGTGCAGCTGGGCGAGGTAACCGCGACCAAGGCAATGCCGGTCAGAGAAACACTGCCAACGGCTGTCGGGGGGATGATCCTAAGATACCCCAACCGGACAAGAAACAAGACAGTCAGATGGTGTCCGGCTGGCCAGAGGCAGCCGGACAAAGCAAGCCAGGCCGGCTACCGCGCGGTAGCCGGATCGACAAGAAGCAGCCGGTTACGGCGACGTAGCCGGAACCAATCAAGGAGACAGGGCGACGTGCGTATCAGTGCACGGTGCGCCCTGTACGATGACAAGACCAGCCACTACGTAACCATACTGAAGACTTTGCGGGGATGACACGGGAACAGTGGCCCGGTGCTGACGACATGCTCGCACAGCGTCCACTGTGCCTACAACAGCCATACCGCTCGTACTCCGATGCGACATACCATACCGGATACTGTAGATGACCAGCCGGCTGGGACCCGCCTGTGGGGCCCGCCAGCCGGACTGGCCAGTGAGACCATTGCCTCTCTGCCTATATAAGGAGAGGCAAGGCCTCAGTAGAAAGGGTTGGTCTCAGTGCATTTAAGGCAGTAGCTAGAGAACACAGCTGAAGGAGCACTTGTAGTTCGTATATCCCCATAGGCAGATCCGGCAGGAGTAGGAGTTTTACCTCACCACGAGGGCTCCGAACCTGGGTACGTCCTGCGCCCAGCTACGCTCGCTTGTATCCAATCCCGCCTCCAGACACCAACGATGGCTTCCCTGCTAGTCCCCACACCTCTATCTAACCTCCTTAGGTACTGCCGTTCCCAATACAACGACAGTTGGCGCCCACCGTGGGGCTAGATGGCTTCGACCTGAGTCACGTTCCGCATGGGACCTCGCACTTCAGCCGGTGAGCGCGTGGCCTCAGGCCTGGTGCTCACGCTCGGCAAATTTGACTGCGTCATCGACAATGCTTCCTGCTTCGCCGGAACCTCCTTCCCGGCGAACGGCACCGTCCTACTATTCGGCGACCTCCCCGTCTACGTCGCCACCGTTCCAGAGCTATTCCCTAGGGAGATCATCTCTGTCGCGGAGCTGCCGCATCCGGGCGATAGTGCTTCCATCGCGTCCTGCGGCGTGGAGGTCAAGATGGCCGGCTCCAGCTCTCACCCCGCCAGCCGCGGGAGCGAGGCGCATACGAGGTCGGAACTTCCGCCCCTCCGCAGCCCCGGAACCCGGTGGAGGACACCATTGATTGGCTCTTGATGCCGGTTAACCTCAAGGATAACCCAGAGGAGGCGGAGGCCAACTTCGCCATGGAGAGACAGATCGTCCTCCAGGGGGCCATGGAGCTGGCGGCTACCCGCAAGCAGCTCGAGATCACCCGGCGCGAATACGACCACCTGCATGGCTTCACTCTGGCTACCGCGGAGCCGAGCTGACACGGCCAGGTACGGCGCCGGGGTGGCGAGCTAGGCGGTAGGATGGAAAAGGATGGGGAGCCGGATCCCGCACCCGCCCTCATCCGGCCCACCTACAACACGCCCATCAAGAACCTACGCGTGGCACGAGCTGCGACAGAGGAACTGCCCAATCTAGAGGGCGAGGAGCGAGCCCGCCAGCACGCTCGCGTGCAGGAGCTCCTCCGTATCGCGGACGAGCAGGCTGATGCCAACCGGCAGATGCAGAAGGACCCCAGCTACTCTGGGGGGAGCAAGCTGCCTGCCAACAGCAGGGGCGCGCCGCACGACACCCAACAGGCGTCTTCCCCTCAGCTGGCTAAGGCCCGCAGCTGGCATCGCAGCTCTGGCAATAGGGGCCAGCCGCGCCAAGAGCAGACAGTGAACAGCAACCCGCCGCCTCCCCCTCCACCAACCGGAGCACCTAGACACGCCGGTTCCCATCTCTCGGGCCGGGTGGGAGCGCCCAACCCGGATTGTCCGGATGCCCGTGACCGCATCGAGCTCCTCGCTCAAGCGCGCGTCACGGAGGAGGAAGATTCTACCGGCCTGGTTTGTTTCGGACCCCGCATCCGGAACGAGCCATTTCCGGATAAGTTCTCCCTGCCTAGGGGCACCCCCAAGTACGACAGCAGCATGAAGCTGGAAGATTGGCTGACCGACTATGCTACGGCAGTCGGCATCGCCCATTGGAACAAGCGCACAGCCGTGCGCTACGTCCCTCTTATCCAAACCGGATCGGCAAGGACGTGGCTCAACAGCCTCACACCCAACAACATCAATGCCTGGCCAGACTTCAAGAAGGTGTCCGTCCACAACTTCAATGGCACGTACAAGCGCCCGGGGCACCCACGCGACCTGGCCTCGTGCATCCAGGGTGACCACGAGACTGACCGTGAGTACCTCGCCAAGTGGAGGGAGCTGCACAACACTTGCGAGGGCATCCTGGAGAACCAGGCCATCAGTTTCTTCATCGAGGGTTGCCGAGAAGGCACCATGCTTCACCACCGACTACTGTGTGACGAGCCGAAAACCATGGCGGAGCTCATGACGGTTGCGGATCAGTATGCCACGGCAGATGCCACCATGAAGAAGCCCCTCCGGGTAAACGCGGACGGGCGTTCGACTCCCACGAAGCTGGCTCGCGACCGCCGGAGCAATCCGGCTGGCGAAGCCGGATCCTCCAGCTGCCACGGCAACGACAACCGGTTCCATGGGGACCGCCAAGCCGGAAAACAGAAGCCCCGCTACCACGCGCGGCAGGTCAATGTTGTGGAGGGCGTGCCCGACGCGCCGGCTAACGATGCAAGGAGGCAGAAGCCACGGCTCACCTTCGACCAGATGTTTGACGGCCCGTGCAAGTGGCACAGCGGTCCCTTCAAACCGGCTACGCATACAACCCGGAATTGCAGCTGGACCCGCCAGCTAAAAGACCAGGGTAACCAGCCTCGTCTCCTCCCGCCTCCTCCCGGTGGACCACCGCCACCGGCTAGGGGAGCCGGCAATGATGGTAACGGCGGAAACAACAACAACGGCTACCCCCAGCCGCACGCCGCCTACCACATCTTCGAGACAGAGCTGGACGACAAGCACAGCCGCAGGCGGCGCTCCAAGGAGGTCAACGCCATCATCTCTCCGGTCCCCCAGTACCTGAACTGGTTAGAAACCCCCATCACCTGGATCCATGCAGACCAGCCGAAGCATCTGCCGACTCCCGGGGGCTACGCCATGGTGCTCGACCCCCTCATTGTCTCCAACTGGCGTACCTCCCGATTCTCGCACGTCCTCATCGACGGAGGCAGCAGCCTCAACCTCCTCTACCAGTCCTCGCTGGAGAAGCTGGGCATTCACGAATGCGACCTGCGCCCGACTACCACAACGTTCCACGGCATACTGCCGGGGCCAGCTTGCGTCCCGCTGGGTAAAATCCAGTTGGACGTCATCTTCGGGACTGAGGAGAACTTCTGCCGCGAACCGATCTAGTTCGAGGTGGTAAACCTGACGAGCTCCTATCATGCTCTCCTCGGGCGCCCCGCCCTCGCCAAGTTCATGGCCGCCCCCCACTACGCGTACCTCAAGACAAAGATGCCGGGACCCAATGGCGTGATCACCATCGCCGGCTGCTTCAAGCGGTCGATAGAGTGCGCCTTAGCCGGTTCCAAACTGGCAGAGGCCCTCATCATAGCCGAGGAGAAGCGTGTGATCATGCTCAATGTGGCCATGGCCCAGCAGGACATGCCGGCTAGCAGCAAACCGGCTGGAGAAGGAGCTTTCCAGCCGGCAAAGGAGACAAAGAGGATCCTGCTCGACCCCTCCGACCCGACTAAGTTCGTCACCATTGGTGCCGGCTTGGACAACAAATACGAAGGCGCGCTTGTCGACTTACTCCGTGAGAATCAGGACATCTTTGCATGCTCCCCCAAGGACATGCCGGGTGTGCCGAGGGAGTTCGCCGAGCACTCACTTCACGTGCGGCCGGATGCCAAGCCGGTCAAGCAACCTCCACGCCAGTTCGCAGAGGAGAAAAGGAAGATAATCAGTGACGAGATCACCCGGCTCCTTGCAGCCGGGTTCATCATGGAAGTGTACCACCCGGACTGGTTGGCGAACCCAGTCCTGGTGCTGAAGAAGAACAAGACCTGGCGCATGTGTATCGACTACACCAGCCTGAACAAGGCGTGCCCAAAAGACCCCTTCGCCTTGCCCCGTATCGATCAAGTCATCGATTCCACGGCTGGCTGTGATTTGTTGTATTTTCTAGATTGCTATTCCGGTTACAATCAGATTCGGTTAAACCCGTCTGATCAGATCAAGACATCATTTAGCACCCCCAACGGGGCTTTCTGCTACGTAACCATGCCTTTCGGTCTAAAGAATGCAGGCGCTACCTATCAGCGCTGCATGCAGAAGTGCTTGCACTCGCAGATAGGCTGAAACGTGCATGCTTATGTGGATGATGTGGTCATCAAGACCAAGGAGAAACGCACCCTCCTCGAAGATCTAGGAGAGACAGTCGGCAACCTCCGCCAGTACCAGATGAAGCTGAACCCGGAGAAATGCGTCTTCGGAGTGCCATCCGGTCAGCTCCTCAGTTTCCTCGTATCACAGCGAGGCATCGAGGAAAATCCGGAAAAGATCGCGGCCATCGAGAGGATGCGGCCGCCTAGGAGCCTGCTTGGAGTCCAAAAGTTCACCGGATGCCTGGCCTCCCTCAGTTGTTTCGTCAGCCGGCTGGGGGAGAAGGCACTCTCGTTGTACCAGCTGATAAAGAAGACATACAAGTTCTCCTGGACTTCGCAAGCCGACACCGCATTTCATGACCTCAAGCGCATGCTATCCACAGTGCCAGTTCTAGCCACGCCGTCTAGCAAGGAGCCGATGTTGCTCTATATAGCAGCCATCAGCCAGGTCGTTAGCGTCATCCTGGTGGTGGAGCGCCCCGAGGAAGGCAAGGCTCAGCCGGTTCATAGGCCCGTCTACTACCTCAGCGAGGTCCTCTCCCTCTCCAAGCTGAACTACCCCCACTACCAGAAGATGTGCTACGACGTGTACCTGGCATGCAAGAAGCTCAAGCACTACTTTCAGGAGCATCCAATTAAGGTCGTGTCCACCGCACCCCTTTCGGAAATCAACAAGGACGCCACCGGCCGAGTCGCCAAGTGGGCCATTGAGCTCGCCGCCTACTCCATCCAGTACGAACCCCGGCTCACGATCAAGTCACAGGCATTGGCGGACTTCCTCGTCAACTAGGCTAAGACCTAGTATCTTCCACCGGTTCCGGATTCGGATCACTGGAAGATGCACTTCGACGGGTCGAAGATGCTTGGGGGCTTGGGAGCCGGCATCGTGCTCACCTCGCCCAAGGGAGACCGGCTGGAAAACGTGCTGCAGATCCACTTCAAGGCCTCCAACAACGTAGCCGAATACGAGGCACTGGCGCACAGACTCCGGCTAGCCAAGGAGATCAGCGTCAACCGGATCCTTTGCTTCGGTGATTCGGATCTGGTGGTCTAGCAAGTATCCGGAGAATGGGATGCCAGAGATGCAAACATGGCCCTCTACCGGTTCCACATCCAAAAGCTCAGCGCCTCCTTCGACGGATGCGAATTCCATCACGTCCCCCGTGTCAACAACGAGGCAGCCGATTCGCTCGCCCGAATTGGATCCACCAGGCAGGCGCTCCCACCAGGGGTTTCCTTGGAGCACCTGCGCAAGCCCTCCATCAATCCGTCACCGGAATCGGACTCCATCATCTGGGCCGGGAGCGCTCCAGCTGACGGAGCAGTAGAAGCGGAGCCGGCAGAACCTCCGAAGAAAAAGACCTGCACCAACTCCGGCAAGGCAATACCCTCCGGTTCGCAAGACCCGGGGGCTACCGACTCGTCAAGCGGCTCGGGGGCTACCATCCTGGACACGCCATCTGAACAACCCTCGACATCCATCAACCGGAGAGCGGGAGCATCCTCGTCATTCGGGAAGTGCCATCCTGGGCACAACCCTTCATGAGCTACATCACCAACAGAGAACTTCTGGATGACGAGGTGGAAGCCAGGAAAATCCAGCGCCGCGCGCACACGTACACCATCATCATTGGCGAACTGTACAAGCGCAGCATGTCCGGCATTTTCCAAAGGTGTGTTGATGTAGACATGGGCTACCGGCTACTCAAGGACATCCACCAGGGCGAGTGCCGGCACCACGCTTTGTCAAGGGCGATAGTCACCAAGGCGTTTCGCCACGGTTTCTATTGGCCCATCGCCCTCGACGATGCTGAGCAGCTAGTCCGCGCGTGCAATGGGTGCCAGCGTTTCGGGCAGCTCATGCACATGCCAACTTCGGTACTCAAGACCATACCGATCACCTGGCCCTTCACAGTTTGGGGCCTCGACATGGTTGGCCCCTTCAAGCGAGCACGCGCGGGCATGACCCACCTACTGGTGGCGGTGGACAAATTCACGAAGTGGATCGAGGCAAAGCCTATGCGGAAGTTGGATGGGGCGACAGTCGTTACCTTCTTCACCGACATCATCAACCGGTTCGGCTACCCCAACAACATCATCACCGACAACGGTACGAATTTCGCCAAGGGGGCCTTCGCCCGATTCTATAGCAACAAGGGCATATGGCTGGACCTTGCCTCCATCGCGCACCCACAGTCCAACGGGCAGGTCAAAAGGGCAAACGGCTTGGTGCTAGCCGGTATCAAGCCACGTCTCATCGAGCGATTGGAGCGGTCACCCGGATGCTGGATCGAGGAGCTTCCGGCTGTGCTATGGAGCCTCCGCACCACGCCGAATAGATCAACTGGCTACACCCCGTTCTTCCTGGTCTATGGATCGGAAGCCTTCCTCTATGCGGACATCGAGTTCGACTCACCACGCAAGCTCCTATACGACGAAAAGGCTAACCAGGAGGCACGGGAGGACGGAGTGGACCTCCTGGAGGAGGCCCGCGAGCTGGCTCTGTCCAGGTCAGCCCTATACCAGCAACGACTATGCCGCTACCATTCGGGCCAGATCTGCCCAGTCGCGTTCCGCGAGGGCGACCTGGTTCTCCGGCTGGTGCAAGACACGAAGGGCATGCACAAGACATCGCCACCTTGGGAGGGCCCCTTCATCATCAGTCGGGTGCTGCCCAACGACTCCTACTAGCTCATTGACGCGTAGCAGCCGTGCAAGAACAAGATGGACAAATCAGATGAGGAAACCGAGCGTCCCTGGAACATGGCCTTGCTGTGCCCGTTTTACACCTAGTCGCCAGACAGTGTATGTATCCCGCAAACCCTATGAATGAAAATGCGGACCCTTACGAGATGCTCGGGGGATCCTTGCTAGAAATATGTTTTGCATCTATTTTTCTAGTTATGGTTTTCCGGCTCCGGCAACCCCTACCCGGGGGCTTGCCGGCTGGCCCGGCCTGCTAAGTCAACGAACCAACTGAGTAGTGTGCAACGATATCAGAGGCCCACTCTTCGTCTCAGCTACAGACCACAACCTGGCTGTCCGACTAGCAAGAGCAAAAGCCCGAGGCATCCCACACGAAAAACAGGGAGGAGACGCGACAGACCGGGCGTCCCGGCCTTGCAACTAGCTTAAGCCAATCCGGTTACTAAGTTGTTAGTACCGTGCGCAATGTATTGTCAGCTCCCTTCGATTCCGGCTGCATACCGCAACCCGGCTGCCCGGCAAGGACGCAGCGAAAACAGCAGAGCACACGGGAAAGCGACCAAGTGTCCAGAGAGGCACAAGATAGTTTTCCAAAAAATAAGTCTGTTTTCTGGATACAATTTGGCAGACTAACCTATTAACCTGTGAGGATGTATGTGTATGTGTGTGTATATTCTTGTCCGACTACCTGGAGTCGGAATTCAGGAAAGAAAGGAGAAGAAGATTCGAAGTTCTTGCCTTCATCAAGCGCTCCGAATCTCGGGGGCTACATCCACTGGGTGCACTCGCGCGGCCCCAGTGGAATCTTGTAGTTCCTGACCGGCTAAGGGTGGTTAGCCGGCCGTTCGGAGCCCAGGTGAGGGCAAGGGCAGGAGCAAGAGAAGGCAAGAAACATTCGAAGCACCTCGCTATGCCAGCTACTCCAAATCTCGAGGGCTACACCCAGTGGGTGCGCTCGTGCGCCCCCACTGGAATGTTATTTTCCCGGCTGAAGGTGTTCAGCCAGCAAAAGCAGCCAACTAAGACGAGTCTAGTCGGATAAAGTTAGAAGAGTTGGGAAAAAGAAGGAAGATTTGAAGCACCTGGCTACGCCAGCTACTCCGAATCTCAGGGGCTACACCCAGTGGGTGCGCTCGCGCGCCCCCACTGGAATGTTAGTTCCCCGGCTGAAGGTGTTCAGCCAGCGAAAGCAGCCGACGAAGACGAGTCTAGTCGGATAAAGTTAGAAGACTTGGGAAAAAGAAGGAAGATTCGAACCACCTGGCTACGCAAGCTACTACGAATCTCAGGGGCTACACCCAGTGGGTGCGCTAGCGCGCCCCCACTGGAGGTGCAGTTCCTCCGGCTAAAGGTGTGTAGCCGGATGAAGTAAGCCGGATAAAGTCAAGCGGCGAAATATTGAAAGAAATTCGAAGCACACAAGTTGAAGGAAACTCAAGCAAGTTCAATATTAATGGGCAAAGAAAAAAGGAGGCGAAGCTCCCATAAGTTTACCCGGTGTTAGAGACAGCCGGTACAGACAGACAAGTTTCAAACAGAACTAAAGCAAGACAAATACACCCGGCATCCCGGGGCAACGACTAAGCGGCAGGACCCTTGCCGTGGGGAGCATCTTGGCCAGCAGAAGCTTCAGGCGGAGGAGGAGGCGCGGCGCTCGATCCGGTTCCAGCACCCGCAGGCGGCTGTGTCGGGCCTTCCACATCAGGAGTGCCGCCGGACTCCGAGTCGGTGAGCACCTCGTTGGGGTCCATGTAGTTGGCGATCTTGATGGCGGATCCCCGGAGCTCCGGATGGGCCTAGCGGATGGCGGCAAGGTCAGCGCCGGCACGAAAGCCTCCGTCGATCTTCTCGACGCGGGCGTCCTTGTACCAGGAGAGCATGAGGGCCAGAGCCATCTCTACTCCGGCTCGCGCCGCCAAGTCCCTCAGCTGGTCCACCAAAGCCGGCACCTCCCCCACCTTCGCAGCCAGCTGCGCCATCGTCTCTGGAACCGGAGCATCCGACCATAGGAAGGAGAAGATGTCTCGTGCCGCTTGACAAAGTTTGGCAGCTTCTTCGCCAAGAAGGACGACGAGCTCCTGAGCCGTCGACTACGCTCCTGGCCAGTTCTCCTGCAGCCGGTTGTATGCCAGCAGGTCTATGCCGGGATAAAACGCTGTCAGAAAAGAGAGTCAGATCTGGCTACCGGATCCGGAAAGAAAAGATGGCGGAGAAGAAGAACTCACCCTTAGCTATGTGGCCAACCTGCATAAGCTCCTCCACCAGAGCCTTCTCCTTCGTCGCCAGCCGCTTGATCTCCTTTTCTTGGTCCTTGTTTTGGGCCTCGAGAAGATTGAATGCTTCGGTCTGGCTGGCGAGCGAGGCGTCACACTCCTTGATGGTGGCCTCCAGGCCATCTACCCTCACGTGCCAATCCTTGTTCTGTAGCCGCAGAGTAGAGTTGGACTTGCTCAGCCGGTCGTTCGTTTTCTTCAAGTGATCGATCTCGCGCTGAGCGCACACGGGGATGGTTGCGACAAAACCGGCTATCAGTAAAAAACAAAAAAAAGCAAAACGGATGAAGCAAACTTACTCTGGGAAGTCCCGTTGGCAGCAGCGAGCTTCTACTCCAGGGACCGGTTCCCACCGGCTGCGGCCTCCAACAGCCGGATCTTCTTCACCGCCAGTTCGAGGGTGGCGGCGAGGTCCGTCAGCGAGGCGGCGGAGGAAGCGTTGTCATCCACAGCGTTGATGGCCAAGGAATCTTTCGAGGCAACCACCGCGGTCCACCACTCCTCCCCCGGCTCCTCGTCGGAGTTGTCGTCGCCGACAACCACGAGCTCCTTGCCAGTAGCGGCCCCCCATGCGCCCGCGGAAGAGCCACCCGGCTGAGGATCCGCCTCCGGCTGGGCCACCACGTCCGGCTGTGAACCCTCCGCTCCGGCTGAGGTAGCCGGTTCAGCTCGAGGTGGAGGCGGAGGCGGCACCTCGGAAGAAGGAGGGGCGCTGGCTGGTGCAGTCGGAGCACAGGGCGGCGACCCTGTTGGTGCTCGAGTCAGGCTCGCGGCTCCAAAGGAAACCAGCGTGCTAAGAAGACAGAACAAGAGAGGGAAGAAAGAAAAGCAAATAAGCCAAAGGTTGAAAGAGAGAAAAAGAAGCAAGCAGAAAACGGTGAAAGAAGGGGGAGGAGGGACGTACCCCGGCACAACTGGAGGCGGCCCCTTCTTCCATCCAAGGCGGCTCGGCGGCAGGGCACTGGTCCGACTCCTCTTGGGGGCCGGCTCCTCCGCGGTAGGTCGGCGGGAGCTGGAGCGGCTGGAGCCGCTCCCGCCAGCTTCGCCGTCAGTTCCAGGGTGCTGCACCAGATCAGGGGCCGGTGCAGCCTCCTCGTCCTCGTCAACCTCCGGGTGAGGGTCGGCAGCCGGCTCGTCATTCCGATTGGGGAAGGCATCCCCGTCCCCGTCCGACTCCTCGCCGGACCGCCGAGCATGCGGCTCGGGAAAGTCAGGCGTAAAAATCTCAGGAGGGGCCTCACCCTCCTCACGAAGGATGCAAGGGAACATCTGCCGAATACAAGAGATTAGTCCGACGAAACAAGAAAGAAGGGCAAGAAATACGAGGGAAAAACTCTAGATAAAGGGACCTACCCGGGGCGCGCGGTTCTCCCGACTGTAGGGCGCCAAACTGAACTTCCAGCCCTCCGGCAGCCGCTCATTGGTGATCGTCCACACCCACTCCTTCAGGTTGTGGTAGCGGGGATCGCGGCGCGACAGCCGGGTCGGGTCCAGTCGGCCGGAGTAGTAGCACATTTTGTGCGCTCGCTGCTGCAACGACATCATCAGCCGGGACATCCAGCTGAGGGTGACGTCCAGGCTGGTTAGCCGGCAGCGGACGAGGGAGCGCATGCATTTCAGCATCGCATACGACTCTGCCTTGTCGCCGTGGATCTTCATATCCCAGTTCTGCCGGCTAGACTCGACATCCTGGAAAGCCGGAAGGTTGATCTGGGCAATGTTGGTGAGGTTCTTGACATAGAAGTACGACTGCTGCCACAGTCGTACCGTGTCGTGCAGAAGAAACTTGGGGTAGCCGGTCTGCACACAGGAGTAGATGGAGGCGCCGCCGCAGATGACTAACGGCCCTTGCGTGAACTGCACCTACGGCCGGACTCGGAAGAACCGGCAGAAGAGCCTGAGATCCGGCTGGATCCCGAGGTAGCTCTCGCAGAACGCCATGAAGTGCGCCAGCGTTCTGATTGCGTTGGCGCCGAGGTGGTGGAGGCGGAGGTCGAAGACCGCCAAGAAGGTGAGGAAGAAAGGATGCACCGACAGTGCGAACCCGCGTGACATGTGCGAAAGAAAGATGACCCGCTCCCCCTCCGCGGGGTGCGGCGACACCTCTCCCGTTGGCGCCAGCCGCACTGCCACCTCCTCCTCCGACGGGAGAATGCGGGTGGCGCGGGTGGAGGAGCCGCACCAGGCCCCGTTGTCGGCTGCCATCTCCGGCTGGCAGGGAGGCGCGGCGGCGGAGGAGTGACGGTGGCCCGTACCGCCGACGACGAAGAGCGGGCGACGCAACGGGCTACAACGCCAGTAGAGCAAGAGCGCAAAGGGCAGGAGCACGCTGGGAAGAGGAAAACTGGAGCGGGGGTGCGAAGGAGGGGAATTGCTCCTCCGCGGCGTCCCTTTGAAGGACCGGAAGCGTAACCGTCAACAACGCCATGTGGCGCGCATCCGGACGACCCTCACCCCAACCGCCGCCTAGATCCCGTGCGCCAACGCGGGATGCGTAGAAGATCCGGGAGCAAGAACCAAAGCGCCGGACAGCAGTTTCCCGAGGCGACATGCGACGGGACGTTACGCTGCCCGCCGCAGTGCAATGATGGCGCGTGCGCGCGTGGCCGGCATCAGCACTAACGGCACGGGTAGCGCAACCGCCAGGCGTAGCCGGACACAAATTCAAAATCAGGAGGGAGCGCGTGCACATTTCGCCTAAGGGCGGAATCCACACGCGCTCGGGGGCTAGTGTCGGGGGGATGATCCCTAGATACCCCAACTGGACAAGAAACAAGACAGTCGGATGGTGTCCGGCTGGCCAGAGGCAGTCGGACAAAGCAAGCCAGGCCGGCTACCGCGCGGTAGCCGGATCGACAAGAAGCAGCCGGTTACGGCGACGTAGCCGGAACCAATCAAGGAGACAGGGCGACGTGCGTATCAGTGCACGGTACGCCCTGTATGATGACAAGACCGGCCACTACTCGGCCATACCGAAGACTTTGCGGGGATGACACGGGAACTGTGGCCCGGTGCTGATGACATGCTCGCACGATGTCAACTGTGCCTACGACAGCCATACCGCTCATACTCCGATGCGACATACCATACCGGATACTGTAGATGACCAGCTGGCTAGGACCCGCCTGTGGAGCCCGCCAGTCGGACTGGCCAGTTAGACCGTTGCCTCTCTGCCTATATAAGGACAGGCAAGGCCTCAGTAGAAAGGGTTGGTCTCAGTGCATTTAAGGCAGTAGCTAGAGAACACAGCTCAAGGAGCACTTGTAGTTCGTATATCCCCATAGTCAGATCTGGCAGGAGTAGGAGTTTTACCTCACCACGAGGGCTCCGAACCTGGGTACTTCCTGCATCCAGCTACACTCGCTTGTATCCAATCCCGCCTACAAACGATGTCGATAGCTTCCCTGCTAGTCCCCACACCTCTATCTAACCTCCTTAATTACTGTCGTTCCCAATACAACGACAATGGCAATGCCGGATAGCGTGATCCCATGGGAACGGGGCAAAATGTACCTCGGCAGCAGCAACGGCCCGCACCTCGACAAGAGGGAAGTGCAGGACAAGCAGGACAACAACAAAATGCTTGCCTGGATCAGGAAAGATACAATGATGGTTATTCGGCTATCCTAGACCAGATCACCACATAATTGGGACAAGGCTGGGAAGCAGGAACTTGCAGCGAGATGATGCGAGGCTAAAACTGGATAGAATTTATAGGTCGGAGCTAATTGAGGTACAAGGTCCACCGGGTCCGGCATGCTTTGGGCCCCGGATCATGAAGGAGCCACCAGTGCCGAACTTTCAGCTGGCCAGAGGAACCAGAACCAATGATGGTAGTACTAGGCCAGAAGATTGGTTGATTGACTATGCCACAACGGTCAAGATCGCAACAGGAAATTTGAGATGGGCAGTAAGATATGTGCCACAGATGTTGGAAGGACCAGCGAGAGTTTGGCTGAACAATTTGGCGCCAGGAAGTGTCAACTGTTGGCTGGATTTTGAGGAGTTGTTCGTTAGCAACTTCTCGAGCACCTACAAGAGGCCCAACAGGCTACAAACCTTGGCGCTATACCAGCAAAGACCGAATGAGCTAGACTAGGATTTCCTGACTCGGTGGTGTAACGTGCGTAACTCCTGCGAGGGGGTAATTGAATCACAAGCTATCGCATGGTTCGGCCAGGGATGCAGATATGGAAGTATGTTGTGGCAGAGGCTACAACGAGATATGCCAATCACTTTGGCTAAGACAATCTGGATCACTGATTCGTTTGCCTTGGGAGATCCAACGCAACCTCGGCTAATGTCGAGTGAAGCAAACGAGGAATATTACAACCGAGATGGCTCTGGGTCATCAAGGAGGAATGGTTTTCGAGGAAAGAGAAGGGATGAGCACTCAGATTACCGACATAACTCACAGTAGGTGGCAGCGGTAGACCGGGATCAGCCCACTTCTGGTGCCAGCCAATGCCAAAAAACTGGAGGAGAAAACTGGCAACAGAAAAACGAAGGGAAAAAACCTTGGACCCCGGAGCAGAAAAAGCAATGGCAAGAGCAAAAAGATAGGCTGAGGTATACGTTCGAGTCTATGCTGGATCAACCTTGCAAGTTCCATTCACCAAGTCCAAATAGTCCGGCAAACCATACAACCCAGCAGTGTGAGTGGATGAGAAAGTTAGAACAGGGCAGTTCAGGGAACACTCAGGCACCTCAGAACGAGGCACCTAGGAATGAGGCACCACGGCAACCGTTACTAACAGGGGGAATGGACAGCAACTGATGTTGCCACCACCTCCACCGAGGTACGAGAATTAGGAAAGAAGGGATGCAGTACATCAAGTAGGTAATAACCAGCAACAAGGTCAAGGTTACCACGAGAATGAGGGACGAGACGAGTACATGGAGCATCATCAAAGCTACTGTGTGTTTACCACGGAAGAAAATGACCGGAAAATCTTGCAGCACTGGCGTATGGACGTAAACACAGTAATGCCGGCAGTAGTGAGATACATGCCCTCGGTAGATCAAGAAATCACGTGGAGTATCAAGGATCACCCAAAGATCATGCCTAGCCCGGGGACCTATGCACTGGTCTTGGATCCAACGTTCATCGGGCCGAATCTCAGTGTGAGGTTTTCCAAGGTATTGATTGGCAATGGCAGTAGTATCAACATTATGTACAAGGATACCATGCACAAGTTGGGAATAACAGAGAACATGTTACAAGCAACGAGGATCACTTTTCATGGCATTGTACCGGGTATTTCCTATGAGCCAATTGGTAAGGTCCGGGTTGATATGTTATTCAGCACGAGAGATAATTGCTGGACTGAAAATTTGGAGTTCGAAGTGGTGAATCTGGAGAGCGCTTATCACGCGTTACTCGGCAAGCCAGCACTGAACAAGTTCATGGCAACTACTCACATCAGCTACCTTAAGATGAAGCTGCCCGGGCTAAGGGGCGTGTTAATTGTATCAAGGGACTTTTGGCGTTCGATCGAGTGCGCCTCAGCCGGATCTAACTTAGCTGAGTCACTCGTGATAGCCCAGGAAAAAAGGAAGATACTGGAAGTATCGGTATTGGCTCAATCCGCGCAATAGCATATGCCGACTCTGATTAAACCACGTGGAAGCATGTCGTTCCAAGAAACCAAGGACACAGAGAAAGTGCCAATCAATGATCAGTTCCCAGAGCGCACCGTAACCATTGGTGTCGGGTTAAGCAGCAAATAGGAAAGTGAGCTCGTCAACTTCCTCCATGAGAATTGGGATATCTTCGCTTGGTCCACTCAGGATCTGCAAGGTGTACCGAGGGAGTTGGCTGAGCACTCATTAAACGTAAGGCCCAGGGCTAAGCCGGTAAAGCAGCCTCTCCGGCGTTTCACAGAAGACAGAAGGAAAGTCATTGGGAATGAAATAGCTAGGCTCCTAGCGGCTGGATTTATCATGGAAGTACTCTATCCGGATTGGCTCTCTAATCCGGTGCTTGTGTAAAAGAAGAAAGATGATCCGAACATGGCTGTGGTATGGCGAATGTGTATTGATTACATGAACCTGAATAAGGCGTGTCCCAAAGATCCATTCCCACTCCCTAGAATAGATCAAGTCATAGACTCCACAGCCGGATGTGAGCTACTGTCATTCATTGATGCATATTCTGGTTTCCACCAGATACCCCTAAATCCGGATGGTCAAATAAAGACTGCTTTTATTACCCCGTACGGGGCTTATTGCTATCGCACTATGCCGTTTGGACTACGTAATGTAGGAGCAACGTACCAACGATGCATGCAAAAATGCTTCCATGACCAAATAGGTCGGAATGTGCAAGTTTATGTGGATGATGTCGTGATAAAGACCAAGGAAAGCAATACACTCATTGATGATATCCGGCAAACATTCGCGAACTTAAGAAGGTTCCGAATGAAGCTAAACCTGGATAAGTGCACCTTTGGTGTGCCCACTGGGAAGTTACTTGGTTTTTTAGTGTCTAGCCGTGGTATTGAAGCTAACTTGACAAAAATCCGAGCCGCAGAGAGAATGGAACTGCCAAAATGCCTTAACAATGTGTAGAAGTTCACTGGTTGCCTAGCATCGTTAAGACGGTTCGTATGTCGGTTGGGAGAGAAGGCCTTGCCCCTCTACCAATTAATGAAAAAGGCAGACAAATTCACATGGATGCCACTAGCGGACCTTGCGTTTCGAGAATTAAAAAATATGTAATCTACTGCACCGATCCTAGCAGCACCAGTACCCAAGGAGCCAATGTTGCTCTACGTAGCCGCGACCAACCGAGTCGTAAGTGCAGTAATCGAGTGGAGTACGAGGAAGAAGGAAAATCGGTGCAAAGGCCGGTGTATTATCTAAGCAATGTATGGTCCGCTTCAAAGCAAAATTACCCTCACTATCAAAAAATGGCATACGACGTTTATATGTCGGCCAAGAAACGCAAACACTATTTTGAGGAACACCCCATCAAAGTGATATGTGAGGCACCCATATCAGAGATTATGAATAACAAAGATGCAAGTGGCCGAATAGCAAAATGGGCAATCGAGTTAGCTCCATATGCGCCACAATTTAACAGAAGAGATGCTATAAAGTCACAAGTTGTGGCGGATTTAGGCTGAAATGCAATATGAGCCACCTCTGTCGGACTCCAATTATTGGCAAATGCACTTCGATGGATCAAAAGTGAAAGATGGGTTGGGTGCCAGAGTAGTGCTTACCTTGCCCAAGAAGGATCAACTGAAATATGTCCTTCAAATCCACTTTAGTGCCTCAAATAATGTTGCGGAGTATGAAGCATTGGTACATGGTCTCAAGGTAGCGAAAGAAGTGGGGATATGTCGGATATAATGCTTTGGAGATTCGGATTTGGTGGTGCAACAAGTGTCTGGAAATTGGGATGCCTTGGATGCTAACATGGCCCTATACAGGTTCCATGTTCAAAAGATAAGTGGGTTTTTCGAAGGGTGTGAGTTCCATCATATACCTCGGATTGAAAACGAGGTAGCAGATACGCTGTCTAAGTTAGGCTCATCCCGACAGCCAATCCCACCAAACGTTGCTTTGGAGCACCTAAGAAAACCATCTATCACGCCATCGTCTGAATCAGACTCAATTTATATCCTGGCACTATCCGGATCAGGAGCTGTACCTATGGAGATAGAGTGGGGAAACACCTCTACAAACCCGGGGACTGCTTTGGCGAACCCGGGGACTGCCCCAGCAAACCCGGGACTGATTAGCCTCACCCAACAGGAGTTATGTTGGTAGATGCGATGGAAATTGATGAGGAACCATTTCCCGTCCGAACTATACCATCTTGGGCCAAGCCAATCTTTGATTTCCTGAAAGAGGGAACTTGCCGAATGACGAGATAATCTCAAGGCAGATCCAGAGAAGGGCAAAGGCCTATACAATTGTCCACGCCGAACTATACAAAAGAAGTGTTACAACAATGCTGCAACGGTGCGTTGTCCTGGAGGAAGGACTTGAAATACTTCGAGATATTCACCAAGGGGAATGTGGCCATCATGCCTCCTCAAGGGAGAATATCATTTTGCGGCCCGAAAGTTGGGGCGCCCAGGCAACGTGGTACCCAAGTTCCCTGAAATCAGGCCAGGATGACTACAGTTGGTGTGCCAAATACTCAGAGGGTCTTTTTCGGCACGAATTCAACTTTATGTTTCAATACAAAAAATCAGGCTAACGGCCATCAAGTTGGGGCCCCACTGTGAGTTCTCGTCGTTATGTTGCTCCCGTCTCTTAGGTGTCAATTAGGCTTGCAGCATTGGCGCCTGCATCCATTACACGTCTTCTTCTTCCTCGGAGCGGCAATCTATGGGGCGTCATAGCCATGGCATGGAGCTGGGACGTGGACGAACCTGCTCGGTCCAGCTCTCCTCCCTGTAGGCTTACAGCATTGGTGCCTACATCCATTACGTGTCTTCTTCTTCCCGGGAGCGGCAATCTGTGGTCACGGCCATGGCGCAGAGCTGGGACGTGACGAACCTGCTCGGCCTCGCTCTCCTCCCCATCCCGAGTCGGAGCTCGCCCTCACCATGGACGCACCCATGGCACGGTGCGGGGACGAGAATTGGTTCCTGGTGAGATCTATCACCGTGTTGACCATGCTCGGTTCTATTTTCCTCCTCTAGAATCCGAGCTCACGGTGAAGGGAATATGCCCGAGAGGCAATAGTAAAGTGGTTATTATCTTATTCCATGTTTATGATAAATGTTTATTTTGCATGCTATAATTGTATTAATTGGAAACGTTAATACATGTGTGTTTAATAAACAAAATACAAAGTTCCTAGTAATGCCTCTCATATAAACTAGCTCATTGATTAACAAGATGATCAAGGTTTCCTGATCATGGACATCGGATTGTTGGGGATATAATTTAACGGTATCCTCAACGTTCCTCACTGACCAGGGTGGCCCACTTTAGGTTAGAGCTTTGCTTCACGGGCGGCCCAGTCAGGGAGAAAATACGGAGTCTAATCTGGCTATGGGAAGGCCCAGAAGACTTACCGACTTAGGCCCATAGTGCTACTTCTAGTTCAATATGTACTCTGTAACCGACTCTTAGTCGTAGCCGGATAGATCTCTCATGTAAACCCTAGGCCGGATATCTATATAAGCTGTCCTAGGGAGAGCCTTTATGGCAACCCTCAATAGTCTACAATCTCAACTCGCACAGGCGAAACCCTTGTAACCAATATTCCGGCCCTGCCGTATTACTGGATTGCTAGCAGGAGTAGGATCCGTCCAAAGCCGGCGGATTAGAACCTGGGTAAACTTGTGTGCTCAACGTCCCGAAACACCGTACGTCTCACACCCCTCTCTTCCGCATGCCTCGAGGACCCCCTCATGGCGTACTTGTCATCAATCCGACGACAGTTGGCGCCCACCGTGGGGCAAGTGAGCTTCAGATCTGGGTTCCGAGCGGAATCTGCAAGAATCGGAATCGGCGAGACTATCGCCGTTGGTCGCATCCTCTACGCCAGTGACGTCCCTCTCATCGTTCTCGACGAGACCTGAATTCCGGCTAGGGAGGCTGTGACTGCCTACACCATCATGTATTTTGGCTAGATCGATGTTTACATCGGTTTTGCTGAACCTGTCCCACCCACCCCAGCGGTGATGATAAAGGCAAAAGAATCTTCTGGGTCCCCTTTGTCCACGGAGGCGGCAGAGTTCCGGATCTCAGAGAACCCAAATCCCACCCAGCCCGCACCAGTTGCGGAGATAGTGGAGAAATCCGAGCCTGAAGAAGACCTAGCGGCCCAAGTCGAATCTGGAGTGGATCTCCTCGGGGAGGCTCAATCCCAGATCGACCCACCCGCGGAAGTCGAAGTCCAGGAGGAGCATATCAACGACACTGATTCCGGCTCTGATGACACCGGGACAGACATGCCTTTCCTAAGGTACACGCTGCGACGCATGATAATGCAAAACTCAAGCATAGACGCAATTCTCGAGACCATCAAAAGTTTCGACGAAGCTGATCGCGAGAGCCGCAGGTACCTCAGGAGGAACGCATCGCACTTTGTCGGATACGTGGGATCTAGATCCGGCTCTGTCGATGCTGGAGACAACACCGACTCTGTGCTGGAGGCAATTGGAACAAACGCTGACGTACCCGCACCCTCAGATGAATCGATGACGTCGGCAGATTTCCGAAACTTCTCCGTGGAATATGAAGATGAGTATAACTCCAAAGCTGCAGAGGAAGGAGAAGCCATGGATGAAGGATCTAGGGAACACTATCCCAAAACGCAGGATGACATGGAAGTCGGAGATAATCCCGAAGTCTAGATGTCCGAAAGTACCGATCAGAGCTTGACTCCAGGAAACGGACCCAAAACCGTCTTTGCTACCGGCGCTGCCAAGAAGGCAAAGAAGAAGAACAAGAAGACAAGACCCCGACAAAAGACCCTCTAACAGAGGAGGTGATTGCCGAGGAATATGGGGAAGAATCGGATAGAGCACTTATCCCAGAAGAGCTGAAAAAAGAAGAATCGGTGGATGGACACGTGATCACTGAAGGTGCGCGTAAACTCATCGATGTTGCATTAACCACACCTATCCCTACAGCTACAGAACTTACTGCTGAAGAGCTGGATGAAAGGGCCCAAGCCCTAGAAGCGCGTTGTTAACAACTCCTGGATGAAGCCAAAAACATCGAGGAGGAAAAGAAACGCATGGCAACTAAGGATTACATGTCTTGGTTGCATCATAAGACACGGAAACATTACACACGTGACGGTCAATTTCCGTAAGTGAACAGGGTCCTCTTTGAAGGAGATCCAGGGATGCCTCGTCTCGACAGCAAAGGAGATCTGGTGTATCCAACATCGGTATAGAACACTGTCGCAACTCGAGATATCCTGTCAAATAACCCAGGCCCAGAATAGGTTCGATTGGACATCAAGCTACTCACCAAGGGTCTGGAGCAACAAATGGCTGCGAAATCCGGAAGCGGAAAGCTGGTCTCCAAATCCGACCAATGTCACACGGACTCAGCCTGGAATGATATAAGGCCCCAGCGTGTTCCGAAACAGCATCACCGTTCCAACCGACGGGAAGATAACTACTCCAGAACCGGATCATCAGGACAGCATCACAGATCTGCACGTGACTGGAGCAACGTCGCTCCAGCAGCCGTGCAAGAGGCCATTGCTACACTGTATCTGAGGAATCCTCCCTGACGAGAGTCGAACGATCGAAGGGGAGAAAATAAAGAGAAACGCCGGGAGGAGGATCGTCAAAAAATGCCACCTCCTACACATTAAAGTCGTCCGGCTGGTCCTCACCTTAGTAGGAACGATGGACGAAGGAACGACGGAAACCATGCCGGGACAAGCCAGCAGGGGGCTCGTCGTAGTGAAGACCCTCCCCGGAACTGGATTAATGACGCTCTGGACGGAGGCCGATGAATAGCCGGAAACAATCCAGCTGCCCCACCCTCTCCACCAAGCAGTCGTCACAATGGCTCTTAAGGGGGACAAGGAGGACGGTGTGGCGGAGGAGGTGGTGGCAGAAGCCGAAGTCTGACTCCAAGGCACCACAGCCATAGCCGACATTCGGGATGACCCTATCCCCGAACGACGCAAGGCACAGGATCAACTCCAACATAGAGGCGCGACGCTACGAAAACAATGATATCTACATGGGCCCAAAGTGCTTTGGACCACGCATCAGAGCTACAAGATTCCCGGAAGGATTTGCTATCTCAAGACATATCCAAGCCTACGACGGCATTGCTCGGCCAGATACCTGGCTACAGGATTTCTTCCAAGCTTGCTGCATCTCCAAAGGCGGAACAACCTGGTTGCAACCCGATATCTCCCACTTATGTTGCGAAAGACGGCACGATCATGGCTTAATGAACTTCTAGAGAACACCATCCACAACTGGTATGACATGCAAAGTGCGTTCTTTCGGAATTTCGAAGGCACATACCGGAGGCCCTATACGGTCGGAGACCTACAGTGTTGCACCCAGAAGGCCAGAGAAACTTGCCGGGATTAGCTCGGACGATGGATCGACACCAAGAACTCCTGTGAAGGAGTAAATGATCAAACTACGATTGAAGCTTTCATTGCAGGTCTCCCAATTGGTCTACTGCGTCATCGCTTGAAGTGTGACAAAGTCACTGATTTGGGAGAGATGATAGAAACAGCGAGCAAGTATGCAGATGCCGACGATGATGCAGAGGGATTACTCAATGCCCTAGCTGTGCCACAGTCGGCAAAACAACAAAGCAACAAGCTCAGAAGCGGAAAAATACCTTGGAACAAAAACCCAACGCGGAAACGGCAGTGGTCACTGCTACTTTCGGGTCTGGAGGATGAGGAGGACACGGCGGGGGCCGCGGGCATGGCCGTGGGACTTCGAGAGTCCAAGGTAGAGGAGACCAACAACCGGGCAAAACTTACTCTTGGGCCGACACTACCAATAACCCATGTGTGCATCACTTAGACGCCAATGGGGGCTCATCCCACACCAACGCCGAATGTCGTTTCAATGACGACATCAAAAGAGATGACACCACGGGCTACAAAGCTAAGCGGAATAAGGGAAACAAGAATCCTGAAAAAGATAAAGAGACCAAGGAAGATTTCGACATGGAGGAAGCTGATGCTTCAAATCCCAAGCCGGAAGGGAAGAAAAAATTTCCGAGCAAGAAAGAAACTTATGTCACTTTCCTCGGATCTCAACCAGCAAAGGTTAAGAAAGCAGTTCTACATGAGCTCAATGCAATAGTTCCGGCTGTCCCCCAATTTTTGGATTGGTCGGAAGTGGCACTCACATTTGACCGCGCTGATCATCCACCTAAGTTGCACAGGCGAGGAAAATACGCCTTAATCGTCAATCCACTTATTGACGGTTATGGTTTCTCCAAGACCCTCATGGACGGTGGCAGCAGTATCAATATTCTCTATGTCGAAACGCTACGCCAGATAAAGATAGACCCAGCTGAACCATAGCTCTGTGATCTTTCATGGAGTTGTCCCAAGAAGACAAGCCAATTCCCTGGGAGAAATCACTTTGGATGTTACCTTTAGAACTCCAAAGAACTATCGGACGGAGGCACTTTCTTTCGAAGTGGTCCCGTTCAAGAGCGCGTACCATGCTATATTCGGACGTCCGGCTTACTAGGCTTTTATGGCTCGTCCGTGTTACATTTATAATATGATGAAAATTCTAGGTCCCAATGGCATAATCACCATCAGGGGAGACCCGAAGAAAGCGCGAGAGTGCGAGGATGGAAATGCCGCCTTTGCCTTAGCCGTGCTGCACGCCCAGGAGTACGAGAAGATCAAGAAACGCATAGATCCGTCCAAGATGCCCGCAACGAAGAAGGAGGTGACAAAGCCAAATCTGGAGTTCAAGGCATCAGAAGAGACGAAGAAGATGTCGTTGAAGGATGATGACCCCTCCAAGGTGACCCAGATAGGCGTAGGCCTAGATAGCTCATAGGAAAGCGCGCTCGTCAATTTCCTCCAAGCAAATCAAGATATCTTCGCATGGAAGCCATCTGACATGACCGGAGTACCTAGGGAACTTGCCGAGTACTCTTTAAAATGTAAACCCGAATGCTAAACCCATCAAATAGTCCTTACGACGTTTCAACGATGAAAAGCGTAAGACAATATCTAAGGAACTAGCACGGCTCAAGTTAGCCGGATTCATAGAAGAGGTCATCAACACTGAGTGGTCGGCCAGTCCTGTAATGGTCCCTAAAAAGGACACCACTGATTTAAGGATGTGTTTTGATTATACTGCCTTGAACAAGGCTTGTCCAAAAGATCCATTCGCTCTGCCTAGGATTGATCAAGTTATCGATTCTACGGCAGGCTTGGAACTCCTCTGTTTTCTTGACGCATACTCCAGTTATCACCAAATCCGGATGAAGGAATCTGACAAAGTCAAAACTTCATTCATAACCCCCTTCAGAACCTTCTGTTTTGTTACGATGCCCTTTGGGCTAAAAAATGAAGGAGCTACCTACCAGCGCACAATGCAGCGTTGCCTCCACGACCAACTCGGACGCAATGTACATGCATACGTGGATGATATTGCGGTGATGTCCAAAAAGAAGGAAACGCTGATTTCTGACTTGGAGGAAACATTCGCCAATCTACAAAAATACAACATCATGCTTAACCCGAAGAAATGTTTCTTTGGAATACCAGCCGGAAAATTGTTAGGTTTCATCGTGTCTCAACGAGGCATAGAGGTGAACCGGGACAAAATCAAGGCTATACTCAATATTTCCAGGCCAACTCGCCTGAAGGACGTACAAAGACTAACTGGTTGCATCACTGCGGTCAATCGATTTGTAAGCCGGCTTGGTGAAAGAGCCGCACCATTATACAAACTCCTGAAAAAGACTAAGGATTTTGTTTGGACCGACGAAGCTGAAGCTTCACTACAAGACCTGAAGAAAGTACTCTCATCTGCTCCTATCCTTGCTGCGCCGGAACCACAGGAAGCGATGTTGCTCTATCTTGCTGCGACAAACAAGGTCGTTAGTATTATCATGATGGTGGAGAGACCGGAGGAAAATCAGGAACACTTGGTGCAAGGTCCGACTTACTTTGTCAGCGAAGTCCTGACAGAATCAAAATAGCGATATCCGCACTATCAAAAGTTGGTTTACGGTGTTTTTTAGCATCATGTAAGCTACGACACTATTTTCAGGAGCATCCAATACCGTGGTGAGCACAACTCCCATGAGAGATATAATCAACAACAGTGACGCCACAGGACGCGTCGCAAAATGGGGCATACAGCTTTCAGCTTTTGATATTGAGTATAAACCTCGGGCAGCAATCAAATCCCAAATCCTTGCTAACTTTGTCGCTGATTGGACAGAGACGAAGGAGAATATGACCCTCCCTGAGTCGGAATACTAGACCCTCTACTTTGATGGGTCTAAGGCTCGAGGGGGCTCGGGGGATGGCGTGGTGCTCAAATCACCCCAAGGAGATAAACTTCTATACGTGTTGCAGATCCACTTCACAGCGACAAATAATATTGCCGAGTATGAAGCACTGCTGCATGGAATCCGGATTGCTAAGGATATTGGCATCCGACGTTTGATGTGTTATGGAGATTCATATCTTGTTGCTCAACAAGTGTCGGATATTTGTAATGCAAATAAACACATGGCAGCATATAAAGCTGTCGTGGATGATTTATCTAAATCGTTCGAAGGGTTTGAGGTTCAACACATCCCTCGAGCAAAAAACGAGGAAGCAGATGCACTATCTCGGATAGGCTCTGAATGGAAAGAGGTCCTGGATGGCGCTTTTTTAGGGCACCTCAAAGTTCCCTCAATAAAGGGAGTAGATGAGGAATATCCGACCAAATCCGACTCACCTCTAATAGCAGTTCTGGCTGTAATTCCCAACTGGAGTCAACCCTACCTAGATTATCTGGTAGATGGCAAATTACCCTAAGACGAGGTTCTGAGCCGGCAGATCGTCCCACGAGCAAAATCTTATACTATAGTTAAAGGTGAGCTATATAAGCGGAGTGTTTCTGGGGTTTTTCAGCGCTGCATATCTCCGGAGGAAGGAGTGGAAATCATAAGAGAAATCCATGAAGGCAAGTGTGGTCACCACGCTGCAGCCAAATCTTTAGTGGCAAAAGCTTTTAGACACGGATTTTTCTGGCTTACAGCTCTGGCAGATGCCGACCGATTAGTCAAGACGTGCAAAGGCTGCCAAAAGTATGCCAAACAAGCTCATGTTCCGGCTGATCAGCTGCGTACAATACCTATAACATGGCCTTTTGTGGTCTAGGGGCTTGATATGGTAGGACCGTTTAAACGAGCTCCAAGTGGATTTACTCACCTCTTAGTGATGGCGGATAAATTCACCAAATGGATTGAGGTCTAAACCTGTCACTAGTTGTGATGGAGCAACAGCCAAAAGATTTGTCGAGGATGTTATAATCTGGTATGGTTATCCGCATAGCATTATCACGAACAACAGGAGTAATTTCTCTATGGGAGAATTGGACGAATTCTGCAATGAGAAAAATAACCGGCTTGACATTGCGTTAGTCGCACATCCACAAGCTAACAGACAAGTCGAAAGAGCAAATGGTTTAATCCTACAAGGTCTAAAACCGAGACTCGAAGCACCACTACAACGTGATGCGGGGGCTTGGGCAGAGGAATTACCCTCGGTAATATGGAGTTTACGAACGACTCCGAACATGTCAACCGGATACACACCTATCTTCTTGGTCTATGGCACAGAAGCAGTTCTTCCTAGTGATTTAATTCATACTTCTCCTAGAGTGGCCGCATATATTGAAGAGGATGCCGAGATTTCTTGACAAAATGATCTCGACTTAGTCGAAGAAGTTCGCGTCGTTGCTGAAATGAGATCAACAACCTATCCGCAGAAGTTACACAAGTATCATAGCCAGAGAGTCAGAAACAAATCTTTCAATAAAGGTGACTTGGTTCTCCGGCTTGTGCAACAAAGGAAGCACAAACTTTCCCCAGTATGGGATGGGCCCTTTTGAGTTAGTCGAGTATTGCACAATGGTTCGTACTACTTAACTAACATGAGGCCAGTCAAAGAAAGACCTGCTACTAAGAAGAGAAAGAGAGGTGGAGGCAGTACAAATCCGAATGAGTTAGACAGACCATGGAATATTGCTCAGCTACGTCCCTTTTATCCTTAATTTATCCTTCTTTGTAAACATATATATGTACATGTTCTGTGAGAAATAAAAGTTTTGGTTGCCTCAAGTTATTTTTTTGAGAAGTTTTTACCATCTTATTTCCTAATGATCATGTTATAGTCGAAAATCCCAGAATACTTGAAAGTACTTTATGCTCATGTTTATTCTGGTTTAGATTTCCGATTCTAAGAATGCTACCTTCGGGTATAACCCTAAAGTTTCTAGTCTATACTTTGGTTATTTGTCTGATTGCCGGATGCTCATATTTATTTTGGTTTATTCTGGTTTCCGAGTAGTGAATTGTTGGTACTGGAAGCCGGCTTTGTTTCCGAGTTTGAACTGGTTTAGCAATTGAGCTCCGTTGCTCGGCAAAGTTTCCGAGCAGAAGGTTTAGCCAGCTCACGAAAGGGACGAGGCGGAAAGCCAGATAAACGATAAGTATAGGCGAAAAAATACAAGTGCTTATGTAAACATTTCAGGCACACAAAAAATTTAAACCCAAAAGTGCTGAATAGATCAAAAGCTCAGCACTAGCAAAATTATAGTACTGCATATTTATAGACCCATCATGTTTTTCAGAATAATACAAATGTTTCTGGCAATCTATGATGCAGGAGGAGAGGAAGGAGCTGCCGGCTCGCTGGATACATCGCCTTGATATCGTTCCGAGATGTCCACATCCGACACGGTGTGGTCATTGTTGGAAACTTCTGCTGATTCTTCTGGAGGCGGAGTGTCCACGCGGGTGAAGAAAGGAGTTTCGTAGCTGGTCAAATCAGCCACGTGACACCCATATCCGGTGTAGGAGTCCATAATGGCCTTGATGTCCTTCTCCTGGCTGTCTTCATCCACCTTGCAGTACCCTCTGGTCACTTGCAATATTTCCATGTTTCCATGGTGTCTCATGACCATGGTGAGAGCATTCTGCGCTGCGGATCGCGCGTAGGACATGTTCCAATCTGGACAAGTTGCGGAATCTCCTTCGCCTTGTCCCGCACCTGAAAATCTGACATGCTATGCATGTCTGGAATCTTGAGAGCTTCACCAATATCCTCAAGGGATTGGCGGAAGTCATGAAGTAGGTCACCGACTTGGGTAAGCCGGTGGGTGCGGGGCTCGGCGGAGGTGGAGTCCGTCAAGTTCAGAGGACCTATACACAAAATAGTTAAGAAAATCCGACATTGAAAGAAGTCGAAGAAAATAGACAAATCAGACAGATGGAACATACCCAAGATGACGTCGTCAATCTTAGTCTTCTGTTCCCGAAGACTCCGGAGTTCAGCCCGGAGCGCCTCGAAAAGGTCCTTCTCTCTGCATAGCTCACTATTGAGGTCCAAGATTTTCTGATCCTAAGTAGCAATCTTACGATCATGCTCGTCAGTAGCCATGGAGGAGGACTCGAGAACTTGAGCTATGCTCTTCTCATGATCCGCCTTGAGCTTATCCAGCTCTTGACGAAGCTCTTTGTTCTCCACCACCAAGGTTTTGAGGTTCTCGGCCTCTTCAATCATAGCGCAGGACTGTTTTACCAGCGCTGTAAGTCAAAAAGAACAACAGTTCAGTAAAAATTCAACTATGAAAACATGAAAGACAAGGTTTGAGTCTCGGAATGTTTACCTTCGGCCTCATCCTTGGCAACTTTAAGCTCAGCATTCTTAAGTCGGAGAGCTCTGATTTCTCTCTACTTTTTGCAGACATTTTTCAACAAATCCTAGTTATAGGAATATACTTTCTGTAAGTCAGAATACCCAAAGTTAGAAGTCTACTAAAGACTCGGGCTAATATTTTACTAAATATCAGCACGAGCCTTGGGGGCTACACTAGTTCATTCTTTGGCATCCTAAGGAAGCATAAACCCGGATTATATATCCTACTTCATGCTTGGAGGCTAGAGGATATGATATGAAATAAAGGAAAACAGGAGTTAGAATTCCGACTTACATATTGTTCGCGTGTAAGTTTATCCAAACTCGCATTCACTTCAACAACAACCTTCTCGGCGAGAGTCGAAGGAACCACTAGCGTAGTTGGAAGCTCACCGGTCCTTATCCTCTCGTCGCGAAGACGCACTTGTTCAAGAAGGTCAGAGTGCTTGATGTCCTCTGCCTCTTGCGCTTCTTCTTCAGCAGAAAGATTTCTGTTCTCCAGGCATTGCCTGGCCAGCCGTTGGATCTCTTCCGCAGATTTCTGGGACAAGCCAAACTTGGCAGGCCCCGGATTGCGGAGAAAGTTTTCGGCAAAGGTCTCTGCCAAGGGATCATTACCCGAAGAGGGTTCACCCTTATCTAAACCTGACTCACTCATGGTGACGTCAGTCTGCGATTCAAGGATCGTTGGCTCCGTTGAAGGAGCCGGATCTTCTGTGACAGCCTGCGAAGGAGTAATCACTGGCATTGCATAGGATTGGGGGGTAGGAGTCGGAAGAGCCACGGTAGGAGAGGCTATGGTCAACTTTGTCTGTCACAGGGGCTTCGAAGAAGTTCCCTTCCCCTTGCCCTTGATGAGCTGCTTAGCTCTGAGAATGTAATAGAATGGAAAACATTACATTTCGGAAGAAAATTCGAGTAAGGTACAAAGGCGAAAAGTTGTGTTGAAAGTTACCTCTTCACGACGGGCACCTCCTTTGTGCTGACGGCCACTGTCAGAGCCTTGCGCTTCCGGGGTACAATGTCCAGCAATGGAACCAGTTTCGCCTCCTGAGAAAACTCTGGAGGATATCCCTCGAGTGGAGAAAGTTCTGACTCGGGGAGGTCAGCAAGCTGAAAAGAAGAAAACATATCAGTATTGCGATATAATCTAAAGAATGAAACACCTAAAAAGGTTTATTGTTAGAAACTTACCGGTACAACGGGGTTTTCCGCTGTATGCATATCTAGAGAAACCTCCGGGATCTTCCTCTCAATCCGCTCCCTTATCAGCCATTTAATCTGGCTTATATAACCTTGTGTGGTATAGGATATGGGGCTGATGCGGAGGGAATCCTTTTTGGAGGTACTGAAGGGATTGGATCCGGCGTGACACCCAACATTGGACCAAGTCGGATCCCTTCAGTCCTTTGTGTTTAATCGGATATTCGATCCGCCTCTTAGCAAGGATCAAATCATCACTGAGAGCCATAGGAGCCTCGTCCCAAGACGGTTGGGCCGTGGCGGCTCCGTCCATGAAAGCCGGCAAAGCAGTGGCTTTTCCAGGAGCCGGAACATCCTTATGATAAAAGAAGGTTGCTGGCCATTGTTTGACCGAGTCACTGGCTAGAATCTTTGGATATGCGCGCTCACGTCTAAGAGAAAAGCTAATTGTACCGGTAATGTATGGATTACCGGCGGTGATAGAATTTCTCCGGACATGTAAGTAGTGCCGGAATAAGGTAAGACTCGGCCTAATGCCGAGAAATCCCTCGCATAAAGCCGCATAGGCGCTCATCTCTAGGAGGGAGTTGGGAGGAAGATGGTGGAGTTGAACACTATAGTGATCTATCAGCTCGGAAAAGAATTCTGAGGAAGGAAACTACAAACCTCTTTCGAGGTGGGTGCCGAAGTGTACCCGCTCGCCGACGTGCGGGTTGGGGACGGTCTCTCCGACGCCACTCCGCTAGTCACCGGCGCGGAGGAGCCCTTCTGTCTCCATGTCGCGGAGCTTCTCGTCGTCAAGCACGCAGGGGATCCAAACCCCGCGGAAGCTTTCCTTTTCTACCGCCGCCGCCAAACTGGAAGAGGATGAGGAAGCCATTTCTCCGGTGCGCCGGTGACCTAAGATGGGCGGCGCTGGGAGTTTTTGGGGAAAGCAGAGGAGCTCTGTGCGCGGGGGATATTTGGAGGAGAAGAAACGGCAAAGGAACATGTGAAGAAAGGAGGAGGAGAATCCTCACCCCTTATATCCACCTAACCGCGCCAAGATCCATGCAAATGACACTGTATAACCGCCACGCGTCGTGGAAGGAACTGGGAAGGACCCACGCGATGATTACGTCGCCTCGATCTCCGTGTACGCATTGAAACGGTGCCTCGGTTCCGCGAACTGCGGACCCACCAACGGTCGTGCTGACAGGATGTCTGTCAGATGACGTGACTTGACCATGACTGGTGTCAGGTGGCGTTAGAGACCAAGTTCCGGCTTAGTTTGAAATTAAGCTGGAAAATCCTAGTAACATGTTGATAGGTCCGACTTATTTTTAAAACCTGGGTCGTATTTTTTGTTGTGAAGTTTCAGGAACCCTTCAAGATTCTGCAAGCTGAAGATCAAGCTAGACAATGATAAATCCGGCTTTGGATCTTGGAGACTTCCGGGGGCTGCTGTTGGGATATACTTTCCGGGTATCCTCAACGTTCCTCACTGACCAGGGTGGCCCACTTCAGGTTAGAGCTTTGCTTCACGGGCGGCCTAGTCAGGGAGAAAAGACGGAGTGCAATCTGGCTACGGTAAGGCCCAGCAGACTTACCGACTTAGGCCCATAGTGTTACTTGTAGTTCAAGATGTACTCTGTAACCGACTCTTAGTCGTAGCCGGATAGATCTCTCATGTAAACCCTAGGCCGGATATCTATATAAGCCGTCCTAGGGAGAGGCTTTAGGGCAACCCTCAATAGTCTACAATCTCAACTCGCACAGGCGAAACCCTTGTAACCCGTATTCCGGCCCTACCGTATTACTGGATTGCTAGCAGGAGTAGGATCCTTCCAAAGCCAGCGGATTCGAACCTGGGTAAACTTGTGTGCTCACCGTCCTGGAATACCATACGTCTCACACCCCTCTCTTCCGCACGCCTCGAGGACCCCCTCATGGCGTACTTGTCATCAATCCGACGACATGGATGTTTTTAATAACAAGGTCACAACATTGGTCGAATGATGTGATGAACATTCATCCGAAGTATAGCATTACGATCAAATTCATTATGTTTATATTTCTATAACAGCGTGCAAAGTAATCTTAGTCCTTAGACCATGAGATCATGTTAATTGCTAACACAGAAGAGTATCTTGATAACACCAAACGTCACACCGTAACAGGGTGACTATAAAGGTGGGTTCAGTACTATGAAGGTGTTATGTTGAGGCTCATGTATCAAGATTGGAATTTGTCAATCCCAATGACGGATAGATATACTCTGGGCCCTCTCGGTGATATCACATTAAGATAGCTTGCAAGCAAGTGATGTGATCACTAGAATGTTATATCACGGGAATGAGAAAAGAGTGCATGTCGGTAACGAGATCAAACTAGGTATTTGGATACCGATGATCGAATCTCGGACATGTATTATATCATGAGACAAAGTGATTTAGTTACTAGCATTAAATGTTCTCACGATCACAGAAGTCATCGTTCAATGTGTAGGAGTCAGTATGGATCTCTAGGTCCCGCTTTTGATTATTGATCTGAGAGGGGTCTCGATCATGTCTGCAATATTCGCGAACTATAGGGTGACACACTTAAGGGATACCGACACCATTTGGAGCAAATATGTTTTAGATAAAGATTTAAGAAAGCGCTGGAATTATTTCAATAGACACCGAAACTGTTTTGGGTGAAATTGCTGAAATTGGTTCTGCATGTAATATTGAAATATTGCAGGGGGTTTTATGTGAATGTTTGTTAATTAAATTAATTAAAAAATTCTGAATAAAACTAATAAAAGAGTTTAATTAAATGAGAGCGCATTAAATTTGGAGAAATTTAATGCATTTAAAGTGGAGACTTTAATGGAGAATGTGAAAAGGCAAATTTATGTGGAGGGAGTTACCACCACATGAATGGGGAAGGTGAAGGGTCACCTCCATGGGGCACCGGCCATGGGAGGGGTACCCTCACCTCCTCCTATAAAAGGCCCCCCTCTCACACCTTCATACTCACACCTCCTCGTGAAGGATCTCTCTTCCATCTAGTATTGTTTCCCCATGGTCTCGGATTAGGGAGATACATGTTCCCGGTGGCTTTATCTGGAAAGGAGTTGCTGCTTCCGCTGCTTTGCTGGAGCGAGGGACGGAGGTTGTCGGGGTACCGGACATGTGTGCGATCACGGATGCACCGCTGCTTTGCGGTGCTAGACTTGGTGGTGCTGGACTTGCTGGAGCTGGATCTAATGGACATGCTGGAGCCGAACCTGCTGGACTTCATCACGATCTTGAGATCGGCAAGCGTACGACTACATCATCCACGAGTTCCTACTTGTTAGAAAAACTCGTTGTCTTCGAGGGTAAGTTCTCCATGGACGTATATCCACCCGTTGCTCTGTATCTAGTAGATAGATCTTGGCGTATAGTTCTCATCGAAGGAAATTTTTTGTTTTCTATGATGCGAACCCCAACAGTGGTATCAGATCCTGATCTATGCGTAGGTGCTTTGCACGGGTAGTACACATATGTTTATATGTGGGCGATGATGACCATGTTATTGCATCTTCTATGTATTTTGGATATTTGTGGCTTAGTGGGATGAAGCGGCCTAGACCAACCTTACATGTCATCGTACATGAGACCGGTTCCACGACTAACATGCAACTAGTTTTGCATAAGTGCCTAGCGGGTGTCTGTCTCTCCTACTATAGTCAATATCTGATTTACAACGAGTTGCTATAACTTGGTTATCCTTGTTGTGGTTCATGTTCATAGGTAAGACCGGTTCTATCTCCGAAAGCCCTAAGCCACGTAAAACTTGCAATTGATAAATTAGAGGCGTCTAGTTTAGATCGTTGCTGGGCTAGTGTCTTGATATGGTATTGTTGTAAGTAGATGTATGATAGATACTCTTACAACACACTTAACGTGTAAGTTCCATAGACCTTGGCCTTACACACAAGGGAATGATAGAGATCATACCACGATGCATATGATGGTGATCAAATGCATGGACCATATCATCCCACTTTACACATTAGATGTTAGCATCTTATACTGCTAGTTTGGCGCTTTTTGTAGCATTGTAAGATGATCCCTCATATAGATATCAAGATAAAATGTGTTCTTCCTTAAGTATGCACCATTTTGTGGATCGTGTTTCGAGACATCACGTGATGATCGGGTGTAAGACAGTTTTACACACGCGAATACTAAGGTTCTTACTTGGCGAGCCTAGCATGTACATACATGGCCTGGGAACACGGACCGAAAGGTTAAGCATGAGTCATGCCCATATTGATGCTCACCTTTGAAGCTACACCGACTCACGTGATGATCGGACTTGGTGTAGTGGATTTGGTTCATGTAATCACCAAAAAGGCACGAGGGGTGTCGTTTTTGAGTGGGAGTTCATTTCTAATTTGGATTAGTCGAACTCAATTTGTCATAAACTAAATCGAAGTGAATTTGCATAATTTGTTGTAGTCATTGGTGTTTGTTCACTACCTTATGCTTAGTTTTAATTGAGATAATAGAACTATAGAATTCTGGATATTTACTTTACGAACTGGTATCATATTGTTTTGAATGTCAATTTAAAGTTTATAAGTCCTATTGCAAACTTTCAGCAAACTCTATTTACTCCATGAAGTTTAATTAGTATTAAATCAAGAGTAAGAATTCCAATGTTAGTATCTAAAGTATCATGTTTGCCTCCATGATTATTGATATTCAAAAGTTGTTTTAATATCAAGATTATCTAGGAGCTGAAAAATTGTTTCAGAAACCATCATGTGTGGAAGATATTGTGATATCCGAAACAATGTTTTTGGTTACATTATGATAGAGTATAATTTAGCAAAATACATGTTCTCATATTATGAGAATTTGTGAAGGATGGAGATGTTAGGCATCCGGATCTCCCAAAAAGGTTTTTGGGAACTAACATTATACTCGCGATTCTTCCTTACAGGCTATAGTAGCTTGCTCATGAAAGTTGTCATGATAAGGATGAATAGAAGATGTAAGTAAAATGTTTACTACACTGATAGATTACTAAAGAATTGATTTTTGAAAGAATACCAAACATTTGATGATGGTGATCCACTTCAAAGTGCAAGTCCAAAGGTATTAGTATTTGACTATATACGCTTTGTACTATGTGTCATGTGGATGACAACACTATTGATGTTGATAGATTCTTTTAAAAGGAAAAGGAATTGCTGAAAGAGAATCTATAAAATATTTGGCAGAAAAGAAAAAGTTGGAAATGTCCAGCTTAGGTATATAGAAGATACACATGTTATGGTTGTATTCCTTGCTTGTTAAACAATGTGGTTCTTAGGTATTGGATACCGGTATTGGATACCGAATTGGTTGGTATGAAGTATCATACAGGACAACGCAATTCATGAACTACAATGGCCTAAGTAACTAGCAAGAGAATAAGTGATGATGTTCATCGAAAACAACTAAAGTGTTATTGTGTTTTTCGTTGTCGTCAAACCTAGATTTCAAGATTAGTTTTAATAATTGTTATTTTGTTCCGTTATTATGAGAACAATGGTTGTTCAAATAATTACCGTATTCCATAAAAGATGGATAAACTTTTACAAATCTAGTTGGAGAAATCACATCCATAAACACTATTGCTAAAATGTCACAAGACAAATGATTGAAAGATCACTTATGAAGTGACATCGCTGTTTAAATTATATTGGAAAGAAAACATGAAGAAACTCCATGTTGATGGATTTTTGGAGTCTTTGATTTTAATCAATTGACGCTTGTGAAACTTTCCTTGAGATAATTGAAACTCCGTCCATAGGCCAAAGAGGAACGGATGGCTAACTTATTGGATATTATGCATGTTGATGTATATAGTCCATTATGTGTAGCCATATGCGATGGATCTTTTTTGCTTCATATACTTTCTCCAGAAATTTGAGTGAATATATCTATATATTTACTTAATAAGGAAGAAGTATGAAACATTTGAAAATTGTTCAAAGACTTTCAAGATGAAGTGGAAATCATTGTAATAAGAAAATAAAGAGTTTATGATTCGATCATAAAGGAAGATATTTGAGTTACATGTTTAGCAAAAACGCCGAAGATTTGAGGAATTGTTCGATGATTTGGGTTTCCCGATAAACCATAGGAGTATGGCATATTCGAGAGATGAAATCAAACCATGTTTGACATGGTAAGATCAAAGGTGTCATTTATAAAACTGCCATTATGTTTTAAGGATTGAAGCTTTAGAGACTACCGCTTTTACACTGAAAAGAACACCATCGTGATCTGTTGAAATGACACCATATAAGTTATGGTTTGGGATAAAACCCGAATTGTCTTTCCTTAAATTTTGGTAAGCCATGCATAAGTAAAATGTTTACAACCAACATCAGATAAGCACGTCTTTGTAGGTTATCCCAAAGAATTTGTTCGGAATTTCTCCATAACACCGAGGACAAAAGAGTTTGTTACTTGGAACGTCAAGTTTCTTGAGAAGGAATTTTTCACGAAAAGTTAAGTGGGAGGACAATAGAACTTTGATAAGGTTGTTGAACCTTAGCTATATGTGCTAAGTAGCGCAGCGCCGGAAAGTGTCCCGGTGGCAACCATAATGCTCATGGCTTCCGTTATTACAAAGGTTGTAATCTCGAAGATTATAGTTCATATTGAACCGTGTGGGTCGGTAAGAATCAAATGGTGATATTTGATAAACAAGTCGTTATTGTTTTGACAATGATGAACCGACTGCATGCAAAGAAGCGATGATGGGCCCTGACTCCATAAAATGACTAGAAGTCATAGAATCCGTGATAGTATCCATACACGAGAATCAAGTTTCTGAACTTGGAAGACCCTCTGAAAAGACGTAAAGCCTATCGGTCGTGTTTGGATCTATAAAGAAATAGACATGGATGTTTAACATCTATGAAATCGTCGACATGTCGTAAACAAGTTTACGGCAATGTTCAAGGAGTTGACTATGACAAGATTTGATCTTTCATAGCAATATTTAGTCTTGACGGATTAATGTAGCAACCACTACATATAATTTTTGGTATATTGTAGTTGAATAAACAAAACAAGGTTCTTCTAATAGAATGGTTACCTAGGACGTGTACGAGACATGGTCCGAAGGGTTTTGTTAATTCAAAGGGTGCTAAAAGGGCATGCAAACTTCAATAGTTGAAGTAAGCATAGCGGAGTTGGAATCTTCACCATGATGAAACTGTTAAAAGAGTTTAAATTCATCGGAGATGATGAAGATGCTTGCATTTGCAAGAAATTAAGTGGGAGCACTGAGACATATTTCTAATACATTATGTAGAGGACATATTGTTGATTGGAAATGATGTATCTTGTATTGATACAAGTTAAGAATTTCATTAAAATAAGATTTCGATGAAAGACTTGGGCAAAACTAGAATATTTGGCATCAGTATCTATATGGATAGATTGAGGCGCTAATATGGTCATGCCAGACATACATATAACATACATATATGAGATATTTAAAGGGTTCAATATGGAAACAACAAGAAAGGTTCTTGCTACATGGAAAGGATTGTATCAAGATTCAAGTGTTTCAACACTTGGTGAGTAAAATCACATGAAGATTTTGATCGATTATACCATGATATGTATATATCCAGAATGTCCTATGCTCTAAATGTTATGAGCACATACCAGAATGATTCATAAGATGATCATTGGACAATAGTAAAGATATTCTTATGAGCTTTGGAAGAACTAAGAATATATCATGTATAAGTGAAAAATAGTTAAAGGTAGTTCATTGTAAAGTGTTACATTGATACTAGTTTTGTCACAAGATACAAATTAAATTTATCTCAATTAGACTATGGGTGGCACAATGTAATGGAAAGGATGTTCCATGATGGATTTGGATGAGTTCCAAAGTTGAGACATTGTGACGGATACTACAACAAAAGGCTAAGTATATGACTGCTATAGTAGCAGCAAAGGAGGGCATTTGTGTTATGTAGTTTGTTATCAAACTAGGTGTGGTTCAAAGTGGGCTAATACTATGAAGATATATTGTATGACAATAATATCAACATATTTTAACCCGAACGAAGTAAAGGTCTCACCAAAGGACCAAATTTATACAATGCCATCTCATTTGAGAATGAGTGATGCGTAGAGACGCAAAGACATGCAAATACACACGGACCTGAAACTGTCAGATCCGGAGATTATGTTAACCACTAGCAATCGTGTATATGCAACACCAGAAAGCCATAGGTGTTCAATATGCAAAGTTTTTCAAACTAGATTATTGATTCTAGTGCAAGTGGGAGACTGAAGGGAATATGCCCGAGAGGCAATAATAAAGTGGTTATTATCTTCTTCCATGTTTATGATAAATGTTTATTTTGCATGCTATAATTGTATTAATTGGAAGCGTTAATACATGTGTGTTTAATAAACAAAATACAAAGTTCCTAGTAATGCCTCTCATGTAAACTAGCTCGTTGATTAAGAAGATGATCAAGGTTTCCTGATCATGGACATTGGATGTTGTTAATAACGAGGTCACAACATTGGTGGAATGATGTGATGAACATTCATCCGAAGTATAGCATTACGATCAAACTCATTATGTTTATATTGCTATAACATTATACGAAGTAATCTTAGTCCTTAGACCATGAGATCATGGTAATTGCTAACGCTAGAAGAGTATCTTGATAACACCAAACGTCACACCATAACAGGGTGACTATAAAGGTGGGTTCAGTACTATGAAGGTGTTATGTTGTGGCTCATGGATGAAGAGTGGAATTTGTCAATCCCGATGATGGATAGATATACTCTGGGCCCTCTCGGTGATATCACATTAAGATAGCTTGCAAGCAAGTGATGTGATCACTAGAATGTTATATCACGGGAACAAGAAAAGAGTGCATGTCGGTAACGAGATCAAACTAGGTATTTGGATACCGATGATCGAATCTCGGACATATATTATATCATGAGACAAAGGGATTTAGTTACTAGCGTTAAATGTTCTCACGATCACAGAAGTCATCGTTGAATGTGTAGGAGTCAGTATGGATCTCTAGGTCCCGCTTCTGATTATTGATCTAAGAGGGGTCTCGATCATGTCTGCATTATTCACGAACCGTAGGGTGACACACTTAAGGGATACTGACACCATTTGGAGCAAATATGTTTCAGATAAAGATTTAAGAAAGCACTGAAATTATTTCAATAGACACCGAAACTGTTTTAGGTGAAATTGCTGAAATTGGTTCTGCATGTAATATTGAAATGTTGCAGGGGGTTTTATGTGAATGTTTGTTAATTAAAGTAATTAACAAATATTTGAATAAAACTAATAAAAGAGTTATTAAATGAGAGAGCATTAAATTTGGAGAAATTTAATGCATTTAAAGAGGAGAGTTTAATGGAGAATGTGAAGAGGCAAATTTATGTGGAGGGAGTTACCACCACATGAATGTGGGAGGTGAAGGGTACCTCCATGGGGGGCCGGCCATGGGAGGGGTATCCTCCCCTCCTCCTATAAAAGGCCCCCCTCTCACACCTTCATACTCACACCTCCTCGTGAAGGATCTCTCTCCCCCTCTTGTATTATTTCCCCATGGTCTCGGATTAGCGAGATACATGTTCCCAGTGGCTTTATTTGGAAAGGAGTTGCTGCTTCTGCTGCTTTGCTGGAGCGAGGGACGGAGGTTGTCAGGGTACCGGACGTGTGTGCGATCACGGATGCACCGCTGCTTTGTGGTGCTGGACTTGGTGGTGCTAGACTTGCTGGAGCTGGATCTGATGGACGTGCTGGAGCCAGACCTGCTAGACTTCATAACGATCTTGAGATCGACAAGCATACGACTACATCATCCAGGAGTTCCTACTCGTTAACAAAACTCGTTGTCTTTGAGGGTAAGCTCTCTATGGATGTATATCCACCCGTTGCTCTGTCTCTAGTAGATAGATCTTGGCATATAGTTCTCATCGTAGGAAATTTTTTGTTTTCTATGCTGCGAACCCCAACACACGGTCACCGTGGTTGCACCCGCACCAATTCTGCCACCTCTACCAAGGTCTCTGTGGTAGCTCAAGTTCTGTCATGTTGGACCTATAAGCGAATTCGGAGCTGGGCGGCAGCAACCTGTTGTTGAACCTGCAAGGAATTTGCTGAAGACTGCGTGCCGCTCCAAGGTCTTCGGCTGATGCCAACGTCCACCACCGATGTGAGATCATTTAGTTACTTCAATACAAAATTTCGACCAATTTAACTTGTTGATGTATTCCTTGACAACTATAATATAATCGAGCACTAGAAATATTTTGTAGTGTGCATGAGCATGATTAGTAATATAATTGAACACTAGAAAATTTAAGGCACTCCATATAAAGGAGTAGATTAATATAGAAGGTTCACCAGAGACACCATGGATATATTGTCTTACATGCCACACACAGGTAATAATTAACTAAAACAAAATAAAAGCAGGGGCGGCAGCAGGAGGCCGGGACACGGAGACGCCTAGCAGGGCAAGGGCATATCAGCAGGAGGCAGCGATAGCCTAGTCGATGGGATATAGGCTAGTCCTCACATACTCCCGGAGGAATTTTCCATAGGCTGCGTGCCGCGCCAAGGTAATCGGCCTATGGCTTCTGCCTCCGCCTCTACAAACGCCCTCTGCGTGCTGGATCATGCTGTCGAGGTCCACGTTGATTGCTCTGCCACAGAATGGGCAAAACAGTCTCCGCCTACGGTGGAAACGGATTAGCCCACAGCGTAACCGCCTCAGCACGTAGCGGCTCTTGTTGTCCCTAGATACCTTGCTATCGTCCACTTCATCATCATCCTCCTGTTGATTTTTAAGAACATAACTTAGAACTCATACATATGATTGGATTATATTACAACTCAAGAATTAACAACATGTATATGTAAGACAATATATCTGTGGATATCAAAGATAAAGCATCTTAGCAATAGTTTGATCGGTTCATATATCATTTCATCTCAACACAATGACAAATAATTGCATCAGAGTGTATGTAGAATAAAGATTGCGGCCTCATAAGTTTATTCAGAGACGACGTGAGTGAACCAAGTAACAATTGCACAACCTATATTGTTCTTGTACATCGCCCCAGGTTCACTAACTCGTCCCTGAAAAAATCTAACACCAATGTGTCTGCCTCTCTTTTGGGACAAATTTGAATCATTGGCCACAATAAGAAATTGAAATGTAATTGTACAAAACAATATTCAGGGATATACATAGTCAGGTACAAAAACAAGCCTAAATATTGTAATTATAAATAAAAAACCAAACAATTGATCTTCAGGTACATGTTAAAAATACTTATGATCAAAACCTTTCATATACATATGCATCATACCAATCATTAAAAGATCAGAAACAAATCAAGGATCATATATGTAGTTCCATATGAGAATAAATCTAGGGCCTCATAATTTTTTTCAGAGATGGAGTTGGCGAACCAAGGTACCAACAGCACAACCTATATTGTTTGTGTGCATTGTTGCCTCAAGTTCACCAACCCATCCCTAAAACACGACACCATCATACGTGTCTCCCTTGAACTCTTTTGGGGCAAATTTCAATCACCGGCCTCGGTGACAAACTAAAAATGTAATTCTTATACACTATGAATGCATGGAATAGATAATTCGAATATCATAGTTCTATGAATGTAGAATAAAGATTGCGGCCTCATAAGTTTCTACAAGGATGGCGTAAGCGAACCAAGTAACACTTGCACAGCTTATATTGATCTTGTACATGGCCCCAGGTTTGCTAACTCATCCCTGAAAAAATCTGACACCAATGTGTCTGCCTCTCTTTGGGGCAAATTTGAATAATTGGTCACAATAAGAAATTGAAATGTAATCATACAAAACAATATTCAGGGATATACATAGTCAGGTACAAAAACAAGCCTAAATATTGTAATTATAAATAAAAAACCAAACAATTAATCTTCAGGTACATGTTAAAAATACTTATGATCAAAACCATTCATATACATATGCATCATACCAATCATTAAAAGATCAGAAACAAATCAAGGATCATATATGTAGTTCCATATGAGAATAAATCAAGGGCCTCATAATTTGTTTCAAAGATGGAGTTGGAGAATCAAAGTACCAACAACACAACCTATATTGTTTGTGTGCATTGCTGCCTCAGGTTCACCAACCATCCCTAAAACACGACACCATCATACGTGTCTCCCCTTGAACTCTTTTGGGGAAAATTTCAATCATCGGCCTCGGTGACAAACTAGAATGTAATTCTTATACACTATGAATGCATGATATAGATAATTCAAATATCATAGTTCTATGAATGTAGAATAAAGATTGCAGCCTCATCATTTTCTATAGAGATGGCGTAAGCGAACCAAGTAACAATTGCATAGCTTATATTGATCTTGTACATGGCCCCAGGTTCGCTCACTCATCCCTGAAAAAATCTGACACCAATGTGTCTGCCTCTCTTTGGGTCAAATTTGAATCATTGGCCACAATAAGAAATTGAAATGTAATCATACAAAACAATATTCCAGGATATACATATGCATCATACAACACATTCATAGATCAGAAACAATACAAAGATTATATATAGGTTCCATATGAGAAAAAAATTAGGGCCTCATTTTTTTCAGCGATGGAGTTGGAGAACCAAAATACCAACAGCATAACCTATATTTTTTATGTGCATTGCTGCCTCAGGTTCACTAACCATCCCTAAGAAAACGACACCATCAGATGCCCTTGCACTATTTTAGGGCAAAATTGAATCATTGGGCTCAATAAGGAATAGAAATGTAATGTTATAGGCATGTTGTGTATCGAAATCAACACTCAACTAGCAAACTCAACTAGATGGCAGATAAGCAGATTGGGGTTTTGTGACTAGATGGCACATGCATCAATCAACCGATCAAACCATATATATACTACCCTACTTTAAGAGCAAAAGAATCTGTGCACGATTGAGCAAATCCTATGTATGAACAGTGAAATCTGCAGCTGCGACTAGAGAAGCTAGCAATGTAGTACCTCGGACTCCTCATCAGGGACCTCCTCCTTGAACTCGTCATTCTCCGTGGTTGCGTCTAAGATTTCTTATACAGCGATGGGGCCGTTGATGTAGAGCACCGGATTGCCTCCGCCTGCCCCCCATCCAGATCTGCCACTGGCACCACGACATTGTCAGTCATGGCGTTGTCAGCCACCTGCTACTCGGCGGCGACGACTACTACCTGCTGCTCGGAGGCGACGGCTACTGGCTGGATGAATGAGCTTGCACCCTCGACGGCGTGGCGAAGAGCGGCGTTCGTGCCCGGAGAAGACGCCTCCGCCTGCTTGGCAACGACCGAGCCATCTGCTGCTGCGCCTTCAACTGGCTTCACCTCTGGCTCATCTCCATGTGTACGCTTTATGGCACACCAAGGGAAGGAGGTAGTGCAAGCGAGGGAGATTCAGCGCGTGAGGTAGGTGTAGAATGTGGTCTTGGGACTAGACAGACTAGGGGGAAATGACACGAGCACATGGAAGAAGAAGATCGAGGGGGGTTATAAACACCGCACCGTTCGTAGTCCTCGAGTGGACACATGTGGTGGGCGGGGGGCAGGGGCTACATTGAAAACACGCTCATGGCAGACCTCGATTCCACTGCATGCCAGTGGCGTGGAACCAATTTCTAGCAACATTAGATCTACTTGAGGGGGGCCCTTGACTCATGGAAGTTACTAGCGGTAGGGCCAGTTGGAAGTGAGATTGAGAGTGTTGCGTAAAATGGGATATGTCTTATTAAAATCAAGTGGCAATAAATTGCAGCGCCCCGTCGACAAAAGTGCACTCGATGACCCCATTGCCCTGTGCATGTGTTGTAGTAGCAGTAGTAGGCTTTTCAGACTTGATTAAACATGACATGACCGCTCGTCGACTTTTTCCATGGACGGCATCATGTTCCTTCTTGTAGAAGTCTCGCTGAGGGAGACGTCCATGCTATCTCACAATATACTGTGAAAGGCACGACGCATGCAACGATCATCGTTGGATCGCACATAATCAACAGTTGGTGCGCACGATCCGCGTGACAACTGTGACAACCAATTAGGGAGTAGCAGACAGGGTGAGCACAGGTTTGGGCTTCTATGAAAGATAGAGAGAGGGGGCAAAACTGAGTAGTACCACATAAAACCAAGGGCAAAACTCAGTAGTATAAAAATGGAAAGTGTCTTGTACAATGAAATACATCGTGGCATACATCAAATTATGCCAAGATAGATCCACTAGAGTTCATTGCATGTTTGTTCTTTTAATGAACCACACCTAGTGTCATTGCATGTCTATTCCTCTCATAAACCACACATGGATCCACCAGTGTCATTGCATGTGTGTTCTTCTCATGAACCACTGATACATTGCAAATGTATCTATAATTTTTGATGTTCCATGCTTGGTTTTATCCACTTTCTTGTGTTTTCTTCCAACTTTGGAGTACTTTTCATATGATTTCTTGGACTAACCTGTTAACAAGAGCCACAGTGCCAGCTGCCTGTTTTCTGCTGTTTTTGGTTCCAAGAAAGTCAGAACATGAATATTCTTGGAATTGGACGGGACAAAAGCCAAAGTGCCTATTTTTCCGGAAGGGATCAAGTGCTAGAATACAAGACGGAGAAGGGCCAGGGGCCAGCCACACCACCTGGCCGCGCGGCCAAGCCTAGCCCGCGCCAGGGGGTGGTGTGGTGGCTCCCGGCACCCCCTCGCCTCTCCTTCCACCTATAAGTTGCCCTCGGGACGAAAACCCTAAGTACCCGATCAAAAATCCACGAAAGAGTCTGTAGCCGCTGTCATCTCCATCCCTAGATCGGGAGGGATCTGAAGCTCTTCCCGGCACCCTGCCGGAGAGGGGAATTCACCCTGGAGGCCTTCTTCATCACCATGCAAGCCTCCGGTGTGATGCGTGAGTAGTTCATCCTTGGACTACGGATCCATGTAGTAGCTAGATGGCTGGTTTCTCCTCCTTTGTGCTTTCATGTTTATATCTTGTGAGCTCCGTTCATGATCAAGATCATCTATTTGTAATCCATACATGTTGTGTTTGCGGGGATCCGATGGATATTGAGATGCTATTTCAGATTGATTATTGATTCTATCATGTCTTTTTTATTTGAGATCTTGCATGCTTTCCGTTCTTAGTAGCTATCTTGGCCAAGTAGATGCTAGCAACTCCAAGAGTTAGTATTTATGCTCGATAGTGGGTTCATGCCTCTGGTAATCTGGGAAGTGACAGAAATCTCTAAGGTACTAGATGTGCTGTTGCTACTAGGGAGAAAACAACAGTCCTTTGTTCATAGAACAATCGTATTGTTTACTTTACACGCAGTTCCTAAAGCAATAATCTGTTGCTTGCAACTTAATACTGGAGGGGGTTCGGATGATAACCTGAAGGTGGATTATTAGTCATAGATGCAGTTGGATGGCGGTCTATGTATTATGTTGTAATGCCCAATCAAGTCTCAGAGGAGTCAAGATGATTAGTATATGCATGTGTTGCTTTCTCGGTGTTTGTCAATTGCCCCGCTGTAATTTGTTCACCCAGCATGTTATTTATCTAAGGAGAGCCACCTCTAGTGAACTATGGATCTCGGTCCTTTTTCTTTACATACAATCTATAAACTGTTTCTGCTTTGTGTTTACTTTCTGCAAACTTTTACTTCTTTCCATTCGATACATTTAATCCATTGTTTTCCGCAAAACACGGTGAGATTGACAACCTCATCGCAAGTTGGGGACAAAGTTCTGTGGTTGTGTTGTGCAGGTCTCCACGTTGCTACTAGCATCGGTAGTGCGCCTTGCCAAAGCTCAGCTAGTAACACCTTTGGGGTGTTTCCTTGCTCCTACTGGTTCGATTAAACCTTGGTTTCATAACTGAGGGAAAACTTACTGCCGTTCTCATCGTACCTTCCTCTTGGGGTTCCCAACGATCTCTACGTCGAAAGTCGAGCGCATCAAGATTTTCTGGCGCCGTTGTCGGGGAGTCAAGGACATCTTCACAGGGGGAGTCCCTCATAACCAATCTCTTTACTTTGTTGTTTTTGTTTTGCTTGGTTTTCTTTTTGCTTTGTTTGCTTGTTTTGTTCTTAAAAAAAACACAAAAAAAATTATTTCTTATCCTAAGTTGTCACCCCCTTCCTTAGCTCACCATGTTGATCCCTACATTCACCTTGAAAGACCTTTCAATTGGTAGTGGTTCTATAATAGGGAAAGGTAATATTGAAGAATTCTTTAATCATGTTAGCAAACATGAAGATACTGAGGATAGATCCCTTGTAGAACTTGCTTCAAATTATGAGATTTCTGCAGCTTCTTTAATTCACATGTTAGAAGCTAGGTTTGCTAACCTCAACCCCTTAATGCAAGTAATGTTTCTTAAGCTTAAAGAAATTGAGGATCCTGAAAAGAGGGATTTCATTCTAGAAACTTTGTTTAAGGAGTTCTATGATGTTGCCAAGGAAGCTAGAAAAGTTTTTGAACGTTTCAATATTCTAGGCTCATGTGTAGATGTTGTTGGTACACGAGAAAAGATGAACAAAACCGAACCTAATGGGGAGGAACCTAAGATACCAATACCCTTTAAACTAGTAGCAATACATGATGCCATAGAAAAGAATCTTGATTGGATTGTTCCTGCAAACCCTTTTGATGAGAATAGTGAACCCAAGAGAATTGAGAGAGGATCCTCTAGAACTTATTTGGATGATATACCTTGCCTTGTTGAAAATATTTCTGGTACTGATCTTAATGCTTCTTCATTTGAGAACACTTGATTCTTTCTTTGCTTCTTATGCCTAACTTAAAGGCGTTAAAGAAAAGTACTTGTTGGGAGATAACCCAAGAGTTTTAGATAAGTCTTGGAAGTTATTACCTCTGTAATAACCTCTCCTTATCCTTTTTATTTGCTTTTTGTGCCAAGAGTAACCTCTAATGAGAGTGAAGTAATGATTGGGAAAGTTGCTGTCCTGAAACAGATTTTTGTGCTTCACCGTAAAAATTCCTGAGAGAGCTCTTTATGTCGGATTGAGCTGTAATTTTTTGTGATTCTGACCCAGGTTGTTATATAACTTTCATTAGTTCAACACTTTTTTATTTGAGCAACATAAGGTCTTCGAAACAATTCGTCTTTACCTGCTGGTCTGTTTTGACAGATTTCTGCCATTTTCTGCATTTGCTTCTTGTTAGTTCCTTCTTGAGTTCCTTTGGGGAATTGAGATTTTTGAGGGAAGTGCTACAATAGCTAGTGTTCTAATGGAAGTTTATTTGGTGTTAGAACTGAACCTTGAGACTTATTTATCTTAAGTGCACTAATGTTATAAATGAGATTGTGTGAAGTTTTGTATGAAGGAAATATTTCAGGTGTATGGAAGGAATGAGTAATGAGATGAAGGATGGACTAAAGCTCAAGCTTGGGGATGCCACGCATGTCACCCCAATAAATATCCAAGAAGTACAAGCGTCAAAGCTTGGGGATGCCCAAGGCATCCCCTTCTTCATCAATAAAAATCCCAGGTTTCTTCCAAACGCTTCATTTTTATTGTTTCATGCACAGTTGTGTTTTTCTTGGAGCGTCTTCTTTTTCGTTTTTGTTTTGGTTTTACGTTTCTTGGTTTTCTTAGTTTTCTGAATAAATTGGTTGGACCCCCTCTTTCATTCATTGGTTTGCAAATATTTTGGTTTGGTTTGGAAAAGAGTAGGAAAGTTCATGCTTATGTGGTAAAAAGAGCTTGTTTTTTACTGTGGCCTATGCTTTATCATGCCATGCTTGATATTGTTTTGACTTTATGCTTAGTATTCTTTGTTGTAGCATGACTTGTTATAAACAATTGAGATTGCTTAATGTGCCTTGGATGAATCATGCGTGTTTTAGCATATTAAAGCATAGTATAGTGGTATTCTCCTTTGATGCTTTATTTGGGTTGACTTGGCACATGCTCACACCATGTTATGACTATCCAAAGTCACCATAGCCTTTATGATCCTTTAGTTTTCAACTTGTAGTATCACTTTATGCTTTGATCAATGATGTTTTGTCGCTCTGCATGATTATGGCCATTATTGCTCTCTTAGTTTGTCGCTCCCAGTCTTTTGCTATCCTCCACAACAAAGTATGAGTTCCACTCATGCATCCAACTACCTAAACCAAGTTATTCCAAAGAGTCCACCATACCTACCTACTAGCTTAAGCTATTCCAACTACATTCATGCTTTTGTTTACCTTCCACTTGTTATGAGAAAACTAGTGATTAAAGCTCTCACGAACTTGATGGCACACTTTACTTTATTTTCCCTTAATAAACTTGAACCATTGTGTCTTCTATGTTGTATATGCTTGCACTTATTTTTCGGGAATTAGAAGAACCATGCTTTCATGGGGAACGCTTTTAACATTGCTCTTGGTACTTGTACCTAGTTGATATCATGCTCTTTTGTATATGGATGTCGTCTGTGTGAAATGAAAGGGGAGCTTGTAAGTCCATGGAGTTATGTATATGTGTTAGAGAAACGCCCGGGCCGCTGGTCTAATCCATGCTGACATGGTGGAAACCTGCAGCGTAACCATAATGAGCTGTTTATGAAGCATTCTTCTTATAAAAAAAGAGTCCTATATTGAGAAAAAAAGAGAAAAGAAAAAAAAAGATACTATGAAAAGAGGAAAGAGAGAAAAAAGCACCATATTCCCATGGTAAATAAGAAGAATGCTGAGATGCTCGTTGTCTGCTTGCCTTGTCATTTTGATATGGGGATTCTTCCGTATCATCGGGCAAGGGGTACCCCGTTGGCGGTTCTCAATGATATGCACATACTTACGATGACAAGAACTTACCGGTAACTAAAGTGGAGTAGCATCAGGAGCGGCCCTCGTACTCAAGGGACTTGGGATTTTCAGTTTATAGTCTGTCAAGCATATAACTCAGATTGGACCTCACTTTCACCTTAACCACATTAAAGATGCTTATGATAGGGGCAATGAGAGCTCAAAGCTAACGAGTACCATACTTTCAGCATTTGGAAGCCTTTCAAACTATTCAAAACCTTTTCATTTCCTTGTTGAGTCTCCACACATTCTATGAGCACTTTCTTGAGAGCATAGTGGCCATGTACTTACGATGACAAGAACTTACCGGTGACTAAACTTGAGTAGCATGAGGAGAGGCCCTCGTATACAAGGGACATGAGATTTCTGACTTATAATTTGTCAAGCATGTACACCATAGTTTGTTCACTTTAACCTTAATCACTCCAATATGCTTATGATAGGGGCAATGAGAGCTGAAAGCTATGAGCACCATAATTTTTGGAAGCTCTTTATGAGACTTGAATCCCTACTTCCTTTTACAAAAGGCTTTTCTTCCACCATTATATTGAGTCTCCACCTTCTAACTTTATGCACCTACTTTGAGAGCATAGTGGCCATTCTTGGTTCTATTTGCATTGTCCCAAGACTAGTTGATTGATTCATAAATTGTTACTACTTGTTTGAAACTATTGTATCTAGTCACTCTTATGAACTTTGAGGGTGTCCTATGCATTTATATTTGCTACTCTATTGAGGGACAAGCTGAATACTTTTATGCTATGTTTTCTTTATGTGAAACAAACAAACGTCTTGCAAAGCATTGTTATTCATGAATCTTTTGTTTGTGCTTTTTCATGTTGCATCATAGTTTCTTTGTTTATTGGCAGAACTTTGTCTTTCATGTTATGATTAAAGTACTATGATCCCAGCTTTGAATGTTTTACAAATACTTTGATCAAGTCTTTAATGGTGCATGTCACCTCAAAAATTATTCTTTCTTTTATCACTTACCTACTCGAGGACGAGCAGGAGTTAAGCTTGGGGATGTTGATACATTGCAAATGTATCTATAATTTTTGATGTTCCATGATTGGTTTTATCCACTTTCTTCTGTTTTGTTCCAACTTTGGAGTACTTTTCATATGATTTCTTGGACTAACCTATTAACAAGAGCCACAGTGCCAGCTGCCTATTTTCTGCTGTTTTTGGTTCCAGGAAAGTCAGAAAATGAATATTCTCGGAATTGGACAGGACAAAAGCCAAAGTGCCTATTTTTCGGGAAGGGATCAAGTGCCAGAATACGAGACAGAGAAGGGCCACGGGCCAGGCCTGGCCCGCGCCCAGGGGTGGTGTGGTGGCTCCTGGCACCCCCTCAGCCTCTCCTTCCGCCTATAAGTTGACCTCGGGACGAAAACCCTAAGTACCCGATCAAAAATCCACGAAAGAGTCTATAGCCGCCGTCATCTCCATCCCTAGATCGGGAGGGATCTGAAGCTCTTCCCGGCACCCTGCCGGAGAGGGGAATTCACCCTGGAGGCCCTCTTCATCACCATGCAAGCCTCCGGTGTGATGCGTGAGTAGTTCATCCTTGGACTACGGATCCATGTAGTAGCTAGATGGCTGGTTTCTCCTCCTTTGTGCTTTCATGTTTAGATCTATACACTTTTTCTGCTTTGTGTTTACTTTCTGCAAACTTTTAATTCTTTCCATTCGATATGTTTAATCCTTTGTTTTCCGCAAAACACGGTGAGATTGACAACCTCATCGCAAGTTGGGGACAAAGATCTGTGGTTGTGTTGTGCAGGTCTCCACATTGCTACTAGCATCGGTAGTGCGCCCTGCCAAAGCTCAGCTAGTAACACCTTTGGGGTGTTTCCTTTCTCCTACTGGTTCGATTAATCCTTGGTTTCATAACTGAGGGAAAACTTACTGATGTGGTCATCGTACCTTCCTCTTGGGGTTCCCAACAAGCTCTACGTCGAAAGTCGAGCGCATCAACCACAGCTAGAGAAATTGCATGTCAGTTATTCTCACAAACCACATAAGGATACACCATTGTCATTCCATGTGTGTTCTTCTCATGAACCACACCCAGTGTCATTGGATGTGTGTTCCTCTCACAAACTACACATGGATCCACCAGTGTCATTGGATCTCTACTCCTCTCATGAACCACATCTAGAGTCATTGCATGTTTGTTCTTCTCACAAACCACATAAGGATACACCAGTGTCATTGCATGTGTGTTATTCTCATAAACCACACCCAGTGTCATTGCATGTGTGTTATTCTCATAAACCACACCCAGTGTCATTGCATGTGTGTCCCTTTCACAAACTACACATGGATCCACCAGTGTCATTGGATGTGTGTTCCTCTCATGAACCACATCTAGAGTCATTGCATGTATGTTCTTTTCACAAACCACATATGGATCCACCAGTGTCATTGCATGTCTTCTCTTTTCACAAACCACATATCACCTATGTCATTGCATGTGTGTTATTCTCACAAACCACATAAGGATCCACAAGTGTCATTGGCTGTATGTTCCTCTCATAAACCTAATAAGGATCAACCGGTGTCATTGGATGTGTGTTCTTTTCATGAACCACACCCAGTGTCATTGCATGTGTGTTCCTCTCACAGACCACACATGGATCCACCAGTGTCATTGCATGTGTGTTCTTCTCATGAACCACGCCTAGAGTCATTGGGTGTGTGTTCTTCTCATGAACCACACCCAGTGTCACTACATGTGTGTTCCTCTCATAGACCACACATGGATACACCAGTGTCATTGCATGTGTGTTCTTCTCATGAACCACTGCTAGAGTCATTGCATGTGTGTTCTTTTCATGAACCACACCCAGTGTCATTGCATGTGTGTTCCTCTCACAGACCACACATGGATCCACCAGTGTCATTGCATGTCTGCTCTTTTCATGAACCACATCTAGAGTCATTGCATGTTTGTTCTTTCTAGAGACCACATATGGATCCAATAGTGTCACTGCATATGTGTACTTTTCATGAACCACATAAGGATCCACTAATGTCATTGGATGTGTGTTCTTTTCATGAACCACACCTAGTGTCATTGCATGCATGTTCCTCTCACAAACCACACATGGATCCACCAGTGCCATTGCATGTGTGTTCTTCTCATCAACCACAGCTAGAGTCATTGCATGTGTGTTCTTCTCATGAACCACATCTAGAGTCATTGCATGTCTGTTCTTCTCACAAACCACATAAGGATCAAACAGTGTCGTTGGATGTGTGTTCTTTTCATGAACCACACCTAGTGTCATTGGATGTGTGTTCTTCTCACAAACCACACATGGATCCACCAGTGTCATTGCATGTGTGCTCTTCTCATGAACCACACATGGATCCACCAAGTGTCATTGCATGTCTGTTCCTCTCACAAACCACACATGGATCCACCAGTGCCATTGCATGTCTGTTCTTTTAATGAACCAACCCTAGTGTCATTGAATGTTTGTTCCTCTAACAGACCACACATGGATCCACCAGAGTCATTGCATGTCTGTTATTCTCACATACCACATAAGGATACACTAGTGTCATTGCATGTGTGTTCTTCTCATGAACCACGGATAGAGTCATTGCATGTGTGTTCCTTTCATGAACCACACCCAATGTCATTGGATGTGTGTTCCTCTCATAGACCACACATGGATCCACCAGTGTCATTGCATGTCTGCTCTTTTCATGAACCACATCTAGAGTCATTGCATGTCTGTTCTTTCCACAGACCACATATGGATCCACCAGTGTCATTGGATGTGTGTTCTTTTCATGAACCACACCTAGTGTCATTGCATTCCTATTCCTCTCACTTACCACACATGGATCCACTAGTGCCATTGCATGTGTGTTCTTCTCATGAACCACAGCTAGAGTCATTGCATGTGTGTTCTTCTCACGAACCACATCTAGAGTCATTGCATGT